>JAKUCM010002555.1:0-35200 GCA_023374145.1 Lepidium sativum | reverse complement strand
CAAGTATCCACATGACGTTGATATGGATGAGGAGAATTAAGGAGAGACACTTCATGAAAGGGATGTGGCCTTTTGTGATGATGAGCCGGAAAATTTTAATTTTCATGACACACCACCAATTTCAGATAGTGAAGATGAAGAAGTAGATCTTGTTTGATGCAAAAGAGGTAGTAGTGAGCTTATATTAAAACAAGTGTTTGATGGATTAAGTGACTTTAAACAAGCACTTGTCGACTATGTGTTAAAGTATAGGAGGAATATAAAGCTAAGTCGATGGGAAAAGAGTATTCGGAGGCCAAATGTAATGATCACAGCTGTAAGTGGGTTATCTATTGTTCTTATGAAGAACCAGTCAGAAAATGGATGGTGAAACGATAGGAAGATGTGCACACATGCCACATAGACGGTTACATCAAGATGGTAAAAGCTGGTGTCATTGCTAAGCTTTTCATAGATGAGATAAGAACTGATCCCGACATTAAGCCTAAGGTGATACAAGATGAGCTTTTAAAGAGACATGAAATGATCGTAAGCAATGATATTTGTAAGAAGACAAAGACTAAAGCTTTAAAATTCATTGAGAAAGAGCATGAGGAGAAATTTTCTAGATTGAGAGACTATCAAAAAGAGCTTATACGGTTAGTATTTACTTAGTTTAACTCTTGTTTTATTGTTCATCTTTATTTTTTTACATATAGCTGTTTGAATTTTTTGTAGCTTAAATGATGATTCAACTATTTAATTGGACACATATTTGGAAGAGGAGGGAGAGTATTTCAGACGGGTTTATATATGCTTTGCTTCTATAAAGTATACATGGAAGTCATGGTGTCGACCAATATTTGGACTAGACGGTTGCTTTTTGAAGTACACACTCAAAGGCCAATTGTTGGCAGCTGTTGGAAGTGATGCTAACAATGGTGTGTACCCTATTGCTTAGGTTGTAGTTGACGTAGAAAACGAAGAGAATTGGTCATGGTTTATCCGTAAGCTAAAGAGTGATATAAGGTTAGGAGATAGACAAGGATATACAATCATTTCGGACAGGCAGAAGGTAACATTTGTCATTTTTATTCTATGTAATACTTGAATTTTAGTAAAAAATTTAATGACTTTTGTTTGTTTCAAAATGTATTGTGTAGGGTTTGTTGAATGTTGTGAATAGTGAGCTGCCTAGTGTTGAGCATAGGATGTGTGATCGACATATATATGTAAATTTGAAAAAGGTTTTTCCCAACCAACACGATAAGAAAAAGCTATTTTGGCGACTCGCTGAAAGCTACACCCAACAAGATTATGATGTTAATCTTGAGATTATGAAAGGCTATGATGTTTGGCTATATGATGCAATTATGGAGAGAAATCCAAAGAACTCCAACGTAGCTTTTTGTACAACATCATCTTCATGTGTTGATGTTCACAACAACATTAGTGAGTCTTTCAACAATGTTATCGATCCTGCTAGGTATTTACCAACGGTGGAAATGTTGGAAACGATAAAGAGAAAAGCCATGTTTCGTAATGAGCTGAGGAAGACTAAGGTGATGAGATATCATGGGAAATTCACACCAAAGATTATGGAGATTATCGAGCTGGAGCAAGCAAAGGCTATCAAAATCTGCAAGATGGTACTTGGAACTGATGCCTTGTCGCCATGCTTTGGGGGTGATATTGGAGAAAAAAACTGACAGTCGTAAGTACTAACAGTTCTATGTAAGACATCAACACCAGTTTTAAGTCTTCGTCAACATTTTCGATCTCAAATTAAAAAGTATCTTGGACCAATTCAATATATTCGAAGAACCAAAAAAATTCAATATATTCGAAGAACCAAAAAAATAGAAAATTCAATATATTCGAAGAGTTGTTTTACGTAAAGAATAAAGCTCCTTTGTTTATATAGTTTGCATTTGCTAATTTAATTTGAAAAGTAGTTTCGTATTATAATTTTAAATATTTTATGATATTTATTTTAAAATATTAAATAGTTATAATAGTTATATTTTATAATATATATACTTGCAAAATATGATTGTAACATAGTCTATTATATATATAACAATTTAAAATATATATGATATTATAAGCAAAATTATGATGTGTTTTCTTATAAGCGAAGTTATATTATTGCGAAATTTATTAACTCTTTCAGTCACTTCAATTTTTTAGTGTATCTGGTCTATGAGAAATTTTGGAGAATCTATAAGTCATAAGAATAATGTTTAAAAAACCAGTCTATATTTTTTTTGTTAAAGTTTGAAAAATCAGTCTACATCCTAAATCTTTAATTACTTAAAATACATGCATTAAAAATATATGCTTTCTGTAATTATTAGAAGAGAGAATTAGCTTAATATGCACAAACTTATGTGAAATTCACAATCTACTATCTAAAATTATTTAATTTGATTAGTTCAACCTATTTAAAGATAAGTTGATAAGTTAGGTTTGGTCTATATATCAAGTTTTGTCAATTTAGTTGAAAAAAAAACTCTGATTGTTCCTGTTTTTGCTACCATTACCAAATAAAAAAACATTTATTCATTTATCATTTTTTGGTTATAGATTAATAAAATTTGATATATAGTTCAAACTCTCTTTGAAATTTGGAACAATAAAAATGGTAAAAGATATTAAAAATGGAGTTAACACTTGACCAAAAAACTTTTCCATTGATTTCTTAGTGTCCAAAATATACAAGTTGTATTACACAACCATCTATCTGAATAACAACAAAATATTGCTATAAGACAAATGGGAAAAACAAATGTAGTTTTACTATTTATAAATCAAATGAGAAGAGAACAAATCCAAGTTATCGCAATGATTAATTGATTATACCATTTCAAAAAATGCCAATCCAATAAAAACAACATATATCATCAAAATCAATAAAAACAAACCAAACATTTTCTTAATTTTTTATAAAAGTAAATAATATATCATGCACCGACCGTGTTAATTTCCTAATAATATTTATAATTATTGGTGAGAATTAATTATTAAATATTTATATAAATATAAAAAGTAGATTTAAAGGTGAGATGTAGATGGAACGAGGGTCCATGAAGAAGAGATTGTATAGTTGTCAAAAGAAAAAAAAAAAGAAACAAATTAGGACTCTTCATGCCTTCTTCTCTTTTTATTTAAATTTTCTTACCAATCCAAACATTTTCATTTATATATATAGCCAAATATAAATTATTCAACACTTACTCATAGTCTTGTTTGAACTATGGGTAAATTAATTGCATTTTTAGGTAGCATATTACTATCCGGTTTATAAATTCTGTAATATGTCATAGATTTTGTTTGTCACATTCTTAATGCAGGTTCACATAGTCTATGTTCAATTTGGTTTGAGATCAGATAGTTTAGTATATTTTTCTTTTTGTTCTGTTCTGATTAATTTATGTTTAGGTTGGAGTATTTTTGTTTGATCTCAACAATTTTATCTTTATTTCAATCCACATTGTTTTATTCAATTCAGATTATTTACAATCATTTATTAAAATATATCTGGTAAAACACTATTCAAATCATAGTAACAATCGTAACATCCACAATTTTATGAATTTTTTAGGTGATTCCAAACAAGTTCAAAGAAAAATGTAAGTTGAGATGGAATTGTTCAAACCGAAAAAATTTAATCGTAAATTGAACAAGAATATGATCAAGCTAAGTGAAATTTTGGTCGAGGAGATTACAAATTTATATAAAAATAATTATATGTATATATATATATATATATATATTCTAGGATGGATCTAAAATTCTGATTTTCTACAAATTTATATACTTTATATCTATATATCATGTTGGATGTTAATTTATAATTTTTACAAATTGTTTATATATACACATATGTATATGAATGCGTGCGGGTGTCTGTGGTTGACTAGTTGTTGTTTAGTGGCTTGCCTCCACCTATTTTCCAAGCCATGTCTTTAGCACAAGTTCCACCAAACTTGTAAGAAACAAATAAAAAAAACCAACGATTTATGAAAATATTTAAAGGTCTAAAGCAAATCAATAAATGCAAGTGGTACGTAAGTCTACAAAAAGCAAACGCACTTGCATATTTTGGGATCGAATCCCCGCTTATATTTGCAAGAACTTAGTTAATAGACCGGTTTTTTGTAATCAAATGTTGATAAAAAAAAAGCAAATCAATAAATTGACCTCTTTACAATCTGATTATGTAAAAAAATAAATCCTTATAATGTTTTATGTTTTGACTAAAAATAAAATAATATTTTTTATACAATTTAATGTGTTGCTTCAATCAGAAATCTAAATAAATGACCATTATTGCTTTAGGAAGATGCCGTTAACTCTCACCGTATACGATAAGTTGATAACAGTTGAAATTTCACAACTTGTTATTTGATTATTGAGAATAATTTTCCAATTTTTCACATTGACTTCTACTCCCAATAAATAACCAAAAATATTAAAAAGAGAATTACCTTTTTATTTTTATTTTAATTAATTGCTTCTTCTATTTACCAATTATTATCGTTTTGAAGTAAAGGAAAAAAGAAAAGCGAAAGGCTTCTTCATCTTCACCAAATTGTTTGTCTAGTTGTCTGTGTCTCATTTACCACATTTCTCTCTAAATTTTTGATTTGAGGATCGTGTCTGGCAGATTCTATCTGATTTTTGTTCATTAGAGGAAGAGAGAGGAAAAGGAAACAGCTTTCTCTCTCTATCTATCTCTGCAAGTTCTGGGTTTTTAGGGGAGAGATAAAGGAAATAGCTTTCTCTCTCTCTCTTCTGGGTTTAGAGAATTTGGGGATCTTATGTGTTGAATTTGTGATCAAAGGAGAGAGAGATGGGGGGTTGCGTGTCAACGCCAAAGAGCTGTGTAGGGAAGAAAATAAAGTCAGGCAAGAGGAGGAAGACTCGAACAAGACGAAAGATTCAGAAGAAGAGAGTTGTTTCTTCTCGTTTATCTGACGGATCTTTCGACAATCATGATCGTTCCTTCTCCAATCCCACTTTCAGAGGTCTATCTAATCTCTTTTTTACTTCTGGGTTTAATTAAGCTTTTTTAGCCCTGCATTCAGTTGATTTGCTTGATCCTCGTCTTGCTCTAATGATCGATTTGGCTTCGTGGGTTATCTCCTTTCGTGTGCATCTCTAATCTTTATTTAAGCTTTTGATTGATTAAATTCGAAATGTTAGGTCTTTTGATGTTTAATGTGTTATTTTGGATAATTTGGGGATTAGATTCTGGTTGGAAAGTTGTTATATAAGCTAATTTTATAGGTTTATTACTCAAAAAGAGTGATAATTTCTCTAAATGGTTAAAACTTTGATGAGCATTGAGTTGTGCGCATCAAACTAAGAAACAACATTTACATTTTGTTTAATATAATACTGAAACTTGTGTCACTTACCCTGACTTCGTCAGTTTCTGTTAGAGTTATTATGATCACCTAACTCGGTTTCACTCTTTGTACGAAACAGCAAGTGTTGATGAAGCATGGTTTGATTCCAACCTGGCCTTTGAAACCGACTGTGATGATGATTTTCACAGTGTTCAGGAAGGTATAAGCTTTTTAAAACACCCTTTTGATTCGTCCTAGAATCAGTATATCGTATTAGTTTCATCATTTTGCGGGGGTTTGTTTCAGATATGTCGTCGGTAAACGGAGGTGAGCGTGTTTCAGTATCAAGTTTGTCATCTGTTAGAGACTCAAACCTTGGCTGTTCTGCTCGGAATTCTCTAAGCGATGGTCTGAAAGCTTCCAACTCTCATGATGCCTCAACAGTAGATGAATCCATCTCTCAGTCAAAATCAGAGAGTGCTTCAATTGACACTAAGCCGCCTGTTTTTATCGACGAGATATCCTCAAATGCTGATGATAGCTCTAGAAAAGATGATGGACTGTTGGAAAACTGTGGGATTCTGCCTAGTAATTGTTTACCTTGTCTTCATTCGACTGTTCCTTCTATTGAAAAGAGAAGCTCCTTCTCTAGCCCTCCTGGTACAAGGAAAAAAGCTTCTCTTAAACTATCCTTCAAGTGGAGAGAAGGACATGCTACTGGTCCTTTATGTAAGTGTTAGTTGTGGTCCCAGTATATATTTTCTGAAGAGAATCCAAACCAAGAACTCACTTTGTTGTCTATTATGTGTCAGTTTCTACAAAAATGCAATTGCAGAGACCGATAGCAGGTTCTCAGGTTCCTTTTTGTCCATTAGAAAAGAAGATGATGGATTGTTGGTCAATCATTGAGCCAAGTAGTTTCAGAGTTCGTGGGAAAACTTATTTCAGGTAAACATACAGAGAGAGCTTGCTGTTTTGACAACCTGATTATATCTGTTGTTACTAATTGAAATCTGTTTTGCGTTTTTTGGTTATTTCAATAGAGAAAAGAAGAAAGAGTTTGCACCAAACTATGCTGCATATAATCCATTCGGTGTAGATGTATTCTTATCACAACGTAAAGTAAACCATATAGCGCAATACGTGGAGCTTCCTGTTGTTACTACCACCTCTACCAAGCTCCCATCTATTCTTGTTGTAAATGTTCAGGTACATAATCTAACTCCATGGTTTAACTGTTCCTGTTTTGCATTATTTCTGGTATTTCGGTTTAATTATAGTTTGACTATTGGAATCTCAGATTCCATTGTATCCAGCTGCAATCTTTCAAGGAGAAACTGATGGAGAAGGAATGAATTTTGTATTATACTTTAAACTTTCAGATAATTATTTAGAAGAGCTTCCACCACATTTTCAAGAAAGCATTCAGGTAATATAATCTTTCACCTCATGATTCTATTCTTCTTTAAGCTCTGCTCTTGTCTTAAACAAGCTTTTTGATATTTGCAGAGATTACTAGATGATGAGGTTGAGAAAGTTAAAGGCTTTGCTATGGATACAAATGTAGCCTTTAGAGAACGGTTAAAGATATTGGGGCGTGTTGCGAATGTCGAAGATCTCCAATTGAATGGTGCAGAGAAAAAACTCATGAATGCTTACAACGAAAAACCTGTGCTTTCGCGACCACAACACGAATTCTTCTCGGTATGTCTCAAAGATTCTTACAAACGCAAATCTCATTGAAGCCTGCAATGTGATGCTTTACAAACTTTAACTCTGAAAATTTGATCTTGTAGGGTGAAAATTACTTCGAGATTGATATTGATATGCATAAATTCAGTTATATATCTCGAAAAGGATTCGAAGCTTTCTTAGACAGGCTTAAGCACTGTGTACTTGATGTCGGACTCACTATTCAGGTAATGTGCTTAACAACATTTTTTCTTCTTTGATGAAATTTTGGATCAAGTTCTCTGTGGTTTATTAACTGTTAAATCTCATTTCCAGGGGAATAAACCGGAAGAATTACCGGAGCAGATTCTGTGTTGTGTCCGGTTAAATGGGATTGATTACATGAATTATCATCAGTTAGCTCTTCATCAAGAATTACTATAATAATTATCAAAAAGAAGAAAAGACTTTCTGTTGCTCTTTATCTTCTTCTTTTTTGTTCCTTAAGAACACAAAACCTAAGAGATTTTTCTTCTTCTGAAAGAACTCAACAATGAAAAATTGAGTATATAGATCTGTCATGACTATTATTGTCTAGGCTTCAACTAGTGTTCATCATAATAATCAATAGAAAATATCATTGAAAAATTTGAACATGTTATTTTCAAATAATATATATTCATAATAATTAATATAAGTCTCCAGTTTCTCGTTCACTTATTTTTTTTTAATTTTTTTGACAACGGCATGATAAAAAGTAAACAATAAAACGATGGATCACCCATCATAAAACAATTCCTTGGTCTGTTTGGCCAAGGAATCCGCTTTATGATTGATCGATCTCGGAATTGCTGACAAAGAGAAGGCCAAGAAAGAGGAGCAGACTCGCGCAAACACCTCATGGTATGGACTAAAAGCTGGCCACTCTTCAGGTTGATCAAAGATCCTCACCACCGTCTCACAATCTGTCGAAACCTCCACTTCAGAGATCTGAAGAGCCACAAAGGATTCAATCGCCCATAACACCGCTTCCACCTCCACATGTGTGGCTGAAAGACACCTCGACACACCTTTGGCTCTCATTCGTTCTCCACCCACTGAATCTGAAAAGCAATACCAACCTAAACCAGAAAAACGATCGGTGTCCTTCCAGGACGCATCCACAAAGCATTTAAAACCTGTGAACTGCATATTAGCTGCGATAGGGAAAACTATGAGTGATTTTCTGACAGAGTTCCAATTGAAGGTTGTCACACTGAAATTGGAAACCCCTAACCTTGCCAAAGACCATTCTTTATGGTCAGCAACGAAAATACTCAATACCCTTTGCGGGTCCATAACATTACTAGAGAAACAGAAAGCATTCCCCGCCTTCCAGATATGCCATAATATCCAAGGAAATAATTGTTATTCTACCTTAACCTTCATTATCCGAAACAAAAAATCTAAATTAAACCAAATAGAAGCACCAGGAAAAATACTTGGTGCCGATGGAATGCAAGACAAAGCCGAAACCTGAAGGGTTGATGGACAAAGAAACAGAGCGTGGTTAACCGACTCTTGTTCCTCATCACCTAGCACACCTAGCATCACCATTTATCCCTCTCTGCGCAATATTCTTATTAACCGCAATGCATCCGAATAGAGTTTGCCTGATGAAATGTTTAATTTTGTTTGGACGATCCAATTTCCAAACAGTTTTATATAGGACCTCAAAACTTGGGCCAACCGGCCATTGTTCCGGATCAGACAACTGTTTGGCTAAGCAATATCCTGATTTTACCGAATATCTTCTTGTTGAGGTGTAATGCTAGCCCCAATAATCGGGACGAACCCGAGTTGGAATTGGAATTCCCATAATCAAACATATTAGGGAACAAATTCATATCTGACCACAACGTCGGTCTGGGCATCTTGTCTGGTATCCACGAATCATACCAAACTTTAATTGTTCTCCCATCTCCAATTCTCCGAATACCACCTTTAGCAACGAGGCCTCTCGCATAATACAAACTGCACCACCCATATGAGGATAATGTTTTCATGGGTGCCTCTAATCAACACTGATCCTTATAATACTTACCTTTAAACACTTTGGCCAATAGAGAGTCCGGAAAATCTAAAAGTCGCCAGAGCTGTTTTGCTAACATAGCTGTGTTAAAATCTTCCAAATCCCTAAATCCCAATCCTCCCTCCATCTTTGATTTACAAAGCGCCCCCCCCCCCCATTTGCACCAATGTATTCCTCTAGTCTCACCTGAACCAGACCACCAAAAGTCAGCTATTGCTGATATTAAGTACTTTACAATTCACCTAGGCAACTGATAACAGGACATCACATATGTTGGTAAAGCTGTTAAAACAGACTTAATTAAAACCTCTTTTCCAGTTTTCGATAGAAATATAGTCGACCAATTACAAATGCGAGCTTGTAACTTATCCCGCACAAAAGCAAAAACTTTTGTTTTTGCGCCCCTAGATTTTCTGGGATACCTAAGTACGTACCCATACCACCCAGAATGGAAACCCTTAAAACTTGTTGAATCGGTACTCTAATCGACTCCGAGACCAGATGTCCAAATTGTATAGATGATTTCGCAAAATTTATCTGTTGCCTAGATATCAATTCATACTCCTTTAAAATCGACAAATTTGTCTGGCTTCTTCTACGTTTGCTTTGCAAAAAAATAAACTATCATCTGCAAAGAGAAGGTGCGAAATCGTCGGACTTGCCCGAGCTATAGATAACCCTGTAAGCAACTTCTGCTTCTCCGCCACCGTTAATTTACAAATCAACCATTCCGTACATAAAATAAATATGTAAGGTGAAAACAAAATGGATCACATAAATTGTAAAATTTTTGGGTATCTCTTTCGTGTCCATCCCTACATAATGTATAGTTTGGAATGAGTCATAACATGTTTTTACTTTAAAATGGTATTTTTTTATTGACATATCAAAAGGAAAGGAAAATAGTATAAACCCAAGATTTTCTATAACATATCATCTTTGCAAAAATAAATATGTGACAATTCAAAATGAGCTTTGTAGCTACAAGCTTACAAGTTCATATCCATTTTGGTGGTCTCTGGTCAACAAAATTGTAAGCTTCTTTCAGTAATTAATCTAACTCTACACTTCACTTTCTTTCCACAATCATGCAATAATAATTATCAAAAGTTGATGACTTCAAAGTGCTAACCCTTTATGTAGAAGACATAAATTTTCCTCTCCAATAAACGGAATTCGAAGTAGAGTTTTAGAAGACTTTAAAGTTTAGGCCTTATTATGATATCCAGCTCTTATCTAATCGTCTTTTTGTTTATCTAACTCTATTGCTTTCTTTTGGTTGTCCTGTCAGAACTAAGGATGTTACTAATGGGTTTTTACTCATTGGGTACCCAAAACCCAGAAAAAAAATCAAAACTCAAAGTCTTATTCCAATTAAAAAATAATAACCAGATTTAAATAGGGTATTATCCATAATAAATGGGTTTTTTCGGGTATACTCATTGGGTAATGAGTACCCAATAGGCTTTTGATTATATGTTTTCTCCTATTTTTTAACTATCTCTCATCTTTTTACTCATTTTCATCTTTTTATTATTTCTCTTCTTTTTACTCTCTCTTATTTTTTATTCTCTCTTATTCTTTACTCTCTCTCTTATTTTTTACTCTCTCTCATTTTTTTACTCTCTCTCCTCTTTTTTACTCTTTCTCCTCTTTTTTATTCTCTCTCCTCTTTTTACTCTCGCTCCTCTTTTTTATTCTCTCTTCTCTTTTTACTCTCTCCCCTCTTTATACTCTCTCTCATTTTTAGACTCTCTTATCTTTTTTACTTTTTCTACTTTTTACTCTCTTTCCTCTTTTTATTATCTCTCTTCTTTTTTACTGTCTCTCCTCTTTTTTATTCTCTCTCCTCTTTATACTCTCTCTCATCTTTTTTATTCTCTCTTCTCTTTTTACTCTTTCTCTTCTCTTTTTACTCTCTTTTCTCTTTATACTCTCTCTCCTCTTTTTACTCTCTCGCCTTTTTTTACTCTCTCTCCTCTTTTTTACTCTCTCTCCTCTTTTTACTATCTTTCCTCTTTATACTCTCTCTCCCCTCTTTTTTTCTCTTTCTCATTTTTACTCTCTCTCCTCTTTTTTGTCTCTCTCCTCTTTTTAGTTTTTCCTCTTTATACTCTCTCTCCTCTTTTTACTCTTTTATATTTTTTACTTTCTCCTCTTTTTACTCTCTATCCTTTTTTTACTTTCTCTTGTTTTTACTCTCTCTCCTCTTTTTTATTATCTCTCCTCTATTTACTTTCTTTCTCATTTTTTACTCTCTCTCCTCTTTTTACTATCTTTCATCTTTTTTATTCTATCTCTTCTATTTTTTACTCTCTACTATTTTGAACTATTTTTACTATTGTAATTCTTTCTTTTTTATATGTGGGTACCCATATAAAACTCATATATTACTGGGTAGTCTTAATAAGACTTTAAGTCTTATTGGGTTTATTTTGAGTTTGGGTCGGGCAAAGTTTTTTTACCCAAAATCACATCCCTAGTTACAACTCTGGCTTTTCTATTCACTCCATGCTAATATTTCCAGTTTCTTGTCGATGATGGTTATACTGTGCATTGGCCAAGGACAGATTCGATTCATGTTAAAGAAAGGCCTTGTGCAAATAAGAAAAAAGGTCATGATGCATCACAATTTTGGATATATATATATATATATATATATATATATATATATATAACCCTAAATAGTAAGCAAAAAATTGAGTTTTGGGAATAGGTCATGTGCAACAACACTCTTTGTACATGTAAAGGCCCGGACATGGCCAAAGGCATAGATGGCTCAGTCCTATAGTCCGAGTAGTTAAGCGATTTCAATGCATTGTACATGTATTAAATTTTTTCTCATTACCTTTCTTCTGTTTATTTTTTGAGTTTTACGATATTTAGGACTATTTTGTTTACAAGATTTTGACTGTTCTCGGAAAATTTAAGAAGTGCCTTAAAGAGATGTGAGATGTCTCTTTCAAGCAACACCATCTATGATATAAAGAGATATAACTTGAACGAAACTGTGGAGACAATTGGTTTGGTCGAGTTTCAGAGCTGAACTGTGGTATAAGTCACATAAACCATAATTTAGGGCCCACACATATCAGGACCCAAAATTTTAAGAGTTTAAACAATTTTATAATATTTACCGTTCAAAATGTTTGGAATTTGTGAAATTTATGGTAATTAGGGTCCAAATGTTTTAAAATTTATAAAAACTTTTAGTAATTAGGGCACCAAAGTTTTAGAACTTATTAATTTTATAGTAAATAAAACCAAAAATCCTCTTTACGTTATTGTCTTTCTAAATTTTTAAGAAATTTCGAAAAAGACCTTCATTATTAGACTAGCTCTATCGAGTTCACAAGACAAAAAGACCATTGGACGCAATATTGATGAGAGATTGGAGTTTGGATACAACGATTTAAGGCCTTGCCAGAGAGTTGATAAAAGGAAATTGCAATCGTGCCTTATATGGAGAAATTGACTAATCGTAAAAGTTAAATGATTAGGAGAACAAATAACTTGACTATAGTTTTTTTTTGTCAACTATTCTACTGGCTTTTAAATCAGCTCCTATTACTGTAGGTAGGGGGTTCGATCCCTAATGCCTCGAGAATTTGTAAAGTGACTACACCATTGAGCCACATGTCCTCGACAACTTGACTTTATAATTAAAATGCATGTAATTGTCGTAAATTTTCTGAAAATGTTTATCGATATATTTATTTTGTTCTTACCAAAAAGAAGAAGCATTTAGTTAGAGAAAATATGAAAATATCTAGAAAAGCTTTTGTGACCGGACCACGTTTTCAATTTTTCTTGTGACTGTATCATCACGTGTAATAAGTTACAGATCACTCATTGGTAAGTCTCCTAAGAGCCATACACTTCAAAGATAAGATGTTCCCTACAGTATAACCAAACCTCTATAAAATATTCGATGATGTAAACCAAAGTATATTTTAAAACAGAATCTAAAATCCTTTTAATTGACAACAAAGTCAAAGCTGATACACTTCACTCAAGCAACTATTTGGGTTACTGTTATATCAAACTCAAGCATTGGCAGAGATTTTGGATCTTGAGTGTTATGGAGACTAGGGTTGATGAAGAAGCAAAAGTTCCACTGTTGAAGCAGGAGGCTCAAGAGTGTCCTGAAATAGAAAGGAACACTTGGATACACAAGGCAATAGGTCAGACATTTAAGACCACAGCTCATCTAGCTAACCTTTTACCTACAGGGACAGTTCTCGCGTACCAGATCTTATCGCCGGTTTTCACAAACGGTGGACGATGCGATTTAGCTAGCAGATTCATGACACAAATGCTAGTTTCCATCTGCGGATTCTCTTGTTTCTTGCTCACTTTCACTGACTCTTACAAAGACTTGACGGGAAATGTCTGCTATGGACTTGCCACAATCAATGGCTTGTGGATAATCGACGGAAAAGCTATTCTTTCTCAACAACTTTCCAAAAGCTATAGACTACAGTTTATAGACTTTGCACACGCCTTCATGTCAGTTCTGGTGTTTGGAGCCATTGTTCTGTTTGATCAGAATGTGGTTAACTGTTTGTTCCCCGAACCATCTGCTGAAGTAGCTGAGCTTCTCGCAGCATTGCCTGTAGCTGTAGGAGTCTTTTGCAGTATGATGTTTGCTACATTTCCTACTACACGCCATGGTATCGGTTTTCCCCTCTCTGCCCATTGCTAAATGGTGTTCTTCTTAATCTAGATGTTCAGAATCTGAATTGTGCAGTTGTATTTCAGATCATATGTTGTTTCTTTAAGTTGTTCTATTAGACATGTTTGTTTCAGCTGTCTTCATCTAACCTTCGTTGCACTTAGATTACTATGATAGTAATCAAAAAAAAGAAATGACTTTTTCTGTTGTTATTCATCTTTTCTTTTCTTTTTGTTCCTGAATAACACACAATTTAAGAGTTTTTTTTCCTTTTGACAGAACTCAACAACGAAAAAAATGAGTGTATAGATCCATCATGACCAATATCGTCTAGGCTTCAACTAGTGTTCATCATAATAATCAATTTAAAAGTATAAAAAATTACAATAATCTTATTTTTCTTTGTTTTATAAAACAACCACATATATATTCATAATAGTTAATTTAAGCTTCCAATTTTTATTTCACTTGTATATTTTAAAAGAAATAAAATACTTTTTCTAAGTATTTTACTACTTTTGATTGTTTTTTTAAAATCATTTAAAAAAAATTTATATATCTTTATCAATTAATGATTATTAATTACAACTTTCAAAAATATTAATTGAATTTATTGAACTACTATAGTTGTGAAAATTTTAGGGTCATTTAGTTGAATAACAATAGATATTTTGACCTTTTTTTTTTTCAACGATAATATCGAAACAAAACGACAAACAAATCACAAAACAGACACCCGTCCTAACCTGGCTAGAGCATCGGCTTTATAATTCAATTGCCTAAGGATGACCAATAAACGACAAGAAGAAAACCGTAGACTCAGTCTTCGAAACTCCTCCTGGTATGGTAAGAACGCTCGCCACTCCTCTGGTTGCTTGATTATGGAAAAGACCGTCTCACAGTCCGTCGAGATCTCCACATCCTGGATCTGTAGCTCCACAAGCGCTCCCAAGACCCATATTACTGCCTCACACTCCGCATGAAGAGCCGATAAGCATCTATGAATCCTGATCGATCCCGAACATATTCCTTCCACCGAATCTGGAAAGCAAACCCAACCGACTCCCGAGTAGAGGTCGGTTTCTTTCCAAGACGCATCCACATAGCATTTGTAACCCGTGAAACTTAGATTGGCTGTGGTAGGAAATATCAAGGGTGCCTTGATCCTCTCAAGGTTGTGAACCCTCAGCTCCCGCAAAACTGTACTAGATTGTCGAGCCACTGACCACTCTTTGTACTCTATTGTGGCTCTCTCTACGATCGTTCTAGGGTCAAGGTAAACTTGCATGAAACAAAACCCGTTTCGAGCCTTTCGAATATGCCACATTATCCAAGGAAAACTGGCGATTTCCTTCTGCTGTTTTGCACGTGATAGCAAATAATCCAAATTAAACCCAACTGATTCTCCCGGAAATATTCCTAGAGGGCTAGGTATTACAGATATAGCCCAAACTTGAAGTGCTGGTGGTCATTCAAATAGCACATGGTGTATGGATTCTATATCCGCCCCGATCTTTGGCATCGTGTATCGTTGCCAAAACCACGTTTTACCAAATTTTGGTGCACAACTGTGCATCCTGACAACACCTGCCAAAGGAAATGTTTTAATTTAGGAGGACAATGTAGCTTCCAACATTCCTGATATATCAAGTCAAAGGAAGGGCCATATCGGCACTGATCCATTTCTCTGATTCTGCCAGCTAATTGATATCCAGACTTAACTGTATATCGACCTGATTTTGTATAATGCCAGCTTCAATAATCCTGCTTCTGGCATATCGGTAATCTGATTGCCAGAATTAGTTGGGCATCCTTCTGCCCAAAATATTGTCAAACAAGAATCTTATTCCACTGTCCTGTGCAGTGATCGATAAGTTGATCTACCGTCAGGTCTGGAAAGATATGTAATTCTGATCTTTCTGCGGCCCTTGGATACACATCTGGTATCCATTTGTCCTTCCATATACCAATTTATTTACCATCTCCCAACTTTCTTATAAAACCTTGTGCCAACAACGGACGTGCCAACATCATGCTTTTCCAACCATATGACACATTTCCACTAACATACACTTCCATGATGCTTGTATATCTATAGTACTTCCCCTTTAGAACTCTTGCTAGCAGAGAATCGGGATACTCCATTAGTCTCCACACTTGTTTAGCTAGAAGAGCTGAATTAAAATCCTCTAGCATTCGAAAGCCCAACCCTCCACTGGATTTTGGTTGGCATAAATATTTCCATGTTTTCCAATGTATACCTCTAGGACCTAGAGCTGGACCACCAGAAATTAGCTATGGCAGACTGAACTTTTTGGAGAACAGCCTTCGGTAGTCTGTAACAACTCATCACGTACGTTGGTAAAGCTGTCAGAATAGACTTTATCAGAATCTCCTTCCCCGCTTTGGATAAGAATTTATTTGACCACGTAGATAGTCTTGCCTGCAACTTATCAGCTACAAATGCAAAAACTTTCGCTCTAGACCCTGCCACCATTTCTGGGAGTCCTAAATACTGTCATAAACCATCCTTTTTACTAATCCCCAAGATTCGTTGGATTTCTCTTTGGACATCTGTCCCAACATGTTTCCCAAACTGTATCGATGACTTGTCAAAATTGATTTTCTGACCTGACAATCTTTCATATTCATCAAGTATTCCTATAATATATGTCGCCTCTGCTCTGTTTGCTTGACAGAAGAATAGCGTATCATCCGCGAAAAGAAGATGCGAAATCGACGGGCTAGATCTTGCCACTTTAATCCCAGGAATGAAATTATCCTCTCTTGCCTTCATCATTCTAGATATTAGAACTTCCGTGCATAAAATAAAAAGGTATGGGGACAAAGGATCTCCTTGCCGTAACCCTCTGGTAGGGGTAATATGACCTCCTGGGACCCCATTGATTATAACTGAATACTCTACGCTTGTAATGCACCACATGATACACTTTATCCATTTGTCACAGAAACCCAGATTCTCCATTATCTCCCTTAAGAATCCCCATTCCACTCTATCATATACTTTGCTCATGTCAGTTTTTATTGCCATGAACTTGCTACTTATCGCTTTATTTGTGCGTAACGCATGAACCATGTCTTGGATAATCAGAATATTATCGGAAATCAAACGGCCCGCTACAAAAGCTGACTGTGTTTCTGACACTATCCTAGGTAAAACTCGTTTTAACCGAATCCCTAATATTTTGGCAACCAATTTATACCCTATATTACACAAACTAATAGGCCGAAATTTCGTCATCTTTGTCGGGCTCGGCACCTTTGGTATAAGATAAATATTTGTCTTATTTAAATCCCTATCAAATGACCGCGATTTTAAGAAGTTGTCTACAAGTATAATTAAGTCATTCTTTACAATCTCCCATGATGAATGGAAAAACAAAGCTGTCATTCCGGCTGGACCTGGCGCCTTATCAGGATCCATTTGAAACAGAGCAAATTTGACCTCCTCCTCGGTAACAGGTCTCATCAATAACTGGTTATCCATATCTGTGACCTTTCGCTCTAATTTATGAACGCTCACTTGTTCTGTTCTAGTTGTGGAGAACAGCTCAGAAAAATAAGTTACCGCTTCATTCAGAATTTCCTTCTCTTTTACCATACACTGACCACTTCTATCCAGTAATCCAGTTATCATATTACGTACTCTTCGTTGATGCACCACTGAGTGAAAAAACTTAGTGTTCTCATCACCCTTTTACAACCATTTATTTCGACTCTTCTGCCTCCAATAGATCTCCTCCTCCATATAGGCTACCTAAAGCTTCGCTTTAGCTTCGCTTAATGCCCCTGTATTAATAATTGTACTAGCGTTTTCCAGTTCAACAACACTTTTCCAATACTCAATCTCCTGTCTACCGGACTTCACCTTCTCACATCTCCAGTGAGATATCTCTTTCCGACAGAGTCAAATTTTCTCCACTAGAGAAGCACTATCCTGTGGTCTGTTTACATTTTCCTTCCAACTACGCTCTATTATATCTTTGAACCCTTGTTTCCCCAGCCATCTTTTGTCAAAACAGAACCGTTTTGCCTTAGATGTACAACATTGATCTTGAAAACGTACAAATATCGGTCGGTGATCAGACCCTATCATTTCCATGTATTTAATTTCCAATTTAGGAAATAACTCATGCCAATTTGCGTTACCAAAAGCTTTGTCTAATACACATCTGATTACTCCATTACTTCGTACTCCTCTCCACGACCATCTGTTTCCAATTTTTGGAAACTCTAGTAAACCGCAGTCACTCAACATTTGATTAAATGGGAGGAAAGAATTGTTACTTCTCAAAACTCCTCCTTGTCTTTCATAATTACCAGAAATCTCAGTGAAATCCCCACAAATAGTCCAAGGACCTGTTCGATTAACACCTAATCGTGTGAGTTTCTCCCAAATATATGTCCTTTTTGATTGAACCGGTTCTCTGTAGAAAAAAGTAATATGAGAAATAATGCCTTTAAAACTAGCTGTTATATCAATCATATTCTTGTCCCTATGATTTATTATGACATTATAGTTATCATGATACATTAGAGCTAATCCTCCACTGGATCCAACCGGCTCTACTGTTAATAATTTGTTAAAGCCTAAGTGCTGTTGGATTTTTATCATAAAACATTCTTTATTCTTTGTTTCTGACAAAAATAAAAAATCTGGTTTTACAACTCTCCAAATATCTCTTAAGTAATTTATGGTTACTTTATTTCCCAAACCTTGACAGTTCCAACATAATAATTTTAATATCATAATTAATAAGAAAACAATAGCTCTAGTTTTTTTGCTCTTATTCAGGCTCCTTTTTGGGTTTGGAGACAATTGGCCCACTAAGGCTAATTTCTTAGAACTAATTCCCCTTAATGGAGTCATTGTTCGAACATCCTGGTTACTACTAACTGCAGATGCCTTGCTTGCTTTTGCTTCTCTGTATCTCTGCAGCTTTTCCGCCATTATCACGTTATGCTTTGCCCGTTCCTCTTCAGATTGGACAACTTGGCTACTTAAGACAGCCTCAAGCGCTAGTTTGTCTAAGACATCTTCGGTCAACCCTTCTTCATTGACCTCATTAAATTCCTCTAAGTGGGCTTTGACTTCCTTGTCCAACAGGCCCATATCTGCCTCCACTTCCTCCAAATCATCAACGTCATCCATTAAGTCTTCTATCTTCTGCCGTTCAGCTTCTTCGCTTTCCACGGCCACGCTAGTTGTCTCCAAAGCTGGTGTTGTACTTGCTATCTCAACATCATTTTCCAACTGAAATAGTGGGCGACACACCTTTTTAGCCGATGTTGTCTTTGCCACCACTTCATCAACATTATTCTGCAAAGAACACAAAAAACAAACTCTTCTTAGTTTTTCAAAATCACCACAAACATGACTGTACTTTACATTTACCTTTGTAGTGTCTCTTACATTTGGTTGAGGCTGAACTAGACCTCGGCCTCTCTTATTATTGTCCCCTTTATCGTGACCTAAATTAGCCTTGGAATGATATCCTTTGCCCTTACTATGTCCTAAGAAAGCTCCTTTGTAAGATTTATTTCTCTCACTTCCTAGACCAGTCCTAGAATTTTCACTTAAAGTACTCCTAGTGTCTGTTTTATTCTTATAACACGACGAATCCTCGTGTGTCATTTGGTAACAAAGACTACAAAAACCTTCCAACCTTTTATATTCGATCATTAATTTGGACTCACATCCTTCTTCAAACTCTAAAATCGATGAGAAGATCAAACGCTTCGAACATGGAACTTCAATGAGGACTTGTCCTTTCAACACATCGATACTAATGACTGTTCCTAATGATTTAGCTACCAAACTGTAGACTTTCTCTACCCTATACTCAAAAGGGATTCCAGTTATATGTATCCATAACCTAATAACGTTTGGGTGATCTGCATCAGCCAATGGTTTCCATGGAGCATAGGAAACCATCCAACCGTCGAAATTTATTGCCCCGTTATCTAAAACTAGTTTCAAATCGGAATCATTTTGAAATTCAAACTGAAAACGCCCATTTCCTAGATTCAATCCCCGAACTCTACCCACTAACCCCCAAAACTGAGGCATCATAAAGATGAAAGTGTCTACATTTTGCAACAATGGATTAAGACACCTCCCCATTAACACTCTTGAACTTCTTGCCATCAATTCCGAATTTTCAATCTTCGGAATCTTAATTTTAAGAACCCGAGATGGTGACTTTGGTAACATGACCTTTTTGTTTGCATTTAACTGAGCCATGACAGCTACTTTAAACCAACTCAGAACTACGTGCTCTGATCTTAGACTATTTGGCGACTTGATTGTTTCTGTGACATTGCGTCTCTTTAAATAGAATTTAAAATACAAACTAAGCCTATTATTGTTCCTAAAATTTCTCCCATTAAAACTCCTATAGTTTAGGAATCCTAAACAGAAAGGGAGATATTTAATTATCAACTTAGCTCCCAACAAACCTTCCAGTCTTATCTCTACTTTACTTTGCATAGATAAATACCTATTTTGTATCTTAACAACAGTTATTCTCTGACTATTAAGACGCCATTGATAAGTTTAAAATTGTTTAATCTTAATTTTCTCCAATTTAAGTCTGAATCGTAACTTAAAACAGATTTGAAAAAACCTGATTAGAAGTCTCGATCGTGACTCCCCTTTGCATCTGTTTCGGCATCGAAACTCCAACATTACCTTCGAAAACATATCAAAACCAGAACCATATTTTAGCATCAGGCATGAAAAATTTAGTGATTCATAAAGATTAAAAATCCCGAGCCCTTCTTCTAAACACAAAACCAAACAATTCCTCCATATCTAGTTGATTCGATCTATTGCAGAGGAAACAACATCCAATTCTAGATTGAAAGTAACCATCTATCATTAAGCAAGAAGCACAAACAGGCATCTTAACCGGGAGAAACAGCTGAACTCTACTTAAAACATTCTGAAAATCAAGGCTTTTCTGATCTATCATCCCGTTATAGGCTCCAGAATTTAACATTAGACTCCTATGAAATAATTTTGAGACAATCTTTTTGCCACATAGATTTCTCGAAACCTGAACTAGACCATAAGCAACTTTCTGTCTGAACATTGCGCTCAAACACACCGTTCGATTACCACCTATAAACGACATACGAATACATCTCAAGGTGGCATATGAGCCTACCTTTCGACTAATCTCAATGATATCGGATCTGAAAGTAATATCTTCAGATTTCGATACCCCTAATTCCATTTGCTCACATAGATAACTTTGAAACATCCATTTATCACATTTCGACCAATAAGCGTTAACACGAAAACACTGCAAATCATAGATGACGTACCTTTGCTTCCATTAGAAGACGAACAGAAGGTCCTCGAGACAGCTGGAGAGACTGAACGAAACTCCCAGAAATCGCCTCGCAGAAACCTTTCCCAGATTCCGCCTAAAGCGCCGATGACACTAACTCGGCTCTATAAAAACCTAGAAAAGCGATCCTACCTCCTCTCTTCTCGTTCGAAGGAAAACTCCACCAAAAACCGTCGGAAAACCCTACCCAATCTCTCTCGATCCCACCCGAACGAAGCCCTAAAAAGCCAATAACCCCCCTAGAGAAACCTCTAAACCCTCCGGCTACCCCCAGGGCGAAAAGCCCTCAACTACCACCGGCGGAACTCCTCACTCTGCCGCCTGAAGAAACCCTAAAAAATCGCACACTCTATCGCCCTCGCTTTTGACGTTAAGAATATGACAATGATAATTTCAAAATTAAGTCCATGACATTTATCAAAAAGCTCTTCTAACTCAATTAAGTCAACTAAAATAAAAAAAAAGATGTTATATGGCATCAGAAGAAAGAGAAAAGCATGAAATGATTTGGTATTTTAGTATCACTAGCGATGATCCAATAATGATATATTTAACATGATAATGATATAATTAGCACTATAATGTAAGTTGTACACGATAACAAAGTGTGTAAATTAATTTTTTATTTGTATATATAAGAAATTTGATATTTATAAATAACATAAAAAATTATGATGAATAAAAGAGGTTCTGGAGAATTTACAATGATAATTATAAGTATACTATACAAATTTGAAGATAAACATACAATACAACAAAAAGACCTGATAATAATATTGTTAACAATGCTTTTTAATAACAAATTATAAAAACACAAGTGGCTTGTGAATATATAGCATAGGGGTAAAACTGTAAACAAAAGCCTACGATTTCTTCAACTTGTCATATCCTTAATTTAGATTTTATTGATGGTCATAGAATGAAAATATCCAAAATTTTATTATTGGTATGGCGTGAAATGAATCTACCTACTGGAGTGTGAATGTTCCATCTTTGGAACAATATCTACCTTTTTGGACTCTATGGAGACTTGGGAAAGGTAGAAATTCCTTACTATTTAACCGTACAATGACTGATATGGAGACAACGCACAACCAAGTAATGAACGATACACGTGAATGGCTAGATGTTCAACTTCCTCACGCTCGTCAAGCCAACAATGGTATGTCACACCGTTGGATCAAACCACAAATGGATGAACTAGAGTGCAATTATGATGCTTCACATATGCAAGGTCGATCACATTCAAGTTTAGGTTGGTTACTTAGAGATGCAGAAGGAAAAGTTCTGAGTGGAGGAATGGGTAAATATATTGGTCGGTCAAGTGTTGAAGATCAGAATTGGCTGCTTTATTATGGGCGATACAATCTTTATAGGCGATGGGCTACTCACATGTAACATTTGAAGGTGATAGTTTAACGGTCATCAGATAACTCAATAGTGGAGCTCGAAACTTAAAAGCTATAGTTTTATGTTGATACAATTCTGGAATGTTCGTGCTGATATATTATCAAAACGTGTTGTTTCTCAGTCTTCAATGCCTTTGGCTAATTTTTTACTCTTGTCCTACTTTTTAAGACATCATGAAATGTTGGATGCTCATTAATAAGGGGGTTTGATTCAAATAATCTAAAAGTTGATTTGAAATACAAAACTAGATACCAATTTGAGTCAAATTCAAAACTAACTCAAAAGGTTAGTGAAATTACAATTTTCTCTTTTATGAACAAATCAAAAATCAGATATCCCAATTACAGTTATAACTTTCCGCAGTCTACAATTTAACTCTACTCGTACGTAGACTTTATATGTTGACACCAACTTGAAGTCTACTTTGTGATTTTATTTTATTTTTATTTTTTAAATAATAAAAATATTTTTGGTGAAACATTTGTATACATAATCAAAATATAAGCATTTAAGAAACTATACTACCAAAGATCATGTTTTTAAGATCATGTTCTTTATGAAACCAAACTAAAATGTAGACTTAAAGTGAAGTCTACTTATGCGTAGACTTAAAGTGAAGTTTACTTACGCGTACACCTTATATTAAGTTTATTTACACGAATTTAAGCTCAGTGGGGTTGAATTTGTTCTTACAATTTACCTAGGTATAAAACTGGTTTTATAAAATTGAAAGAAACCCTAATTTTCATTTTTAGCCTCTATTTTTCTCTCCTATTTGCAACCTCGATCTTTCTCTCCCATTTGCAACCTCCATTTTTCTCTCTCATTTGCAACCTCTATATTTCTTATTTGTTTTACTAAGATCTAGGGAAAAATATAAACAAATCAATTTGATTTGCTGCAAAAAATTTAAGAAATTTCACGTTTTATTATTTGAAAAAACAAAAAGTGAGATTTTTCTTACTTTTCTTTTGGTTTTAGAAGTCTAATTTGTTTCATTGATCATTGTCTTACATTTGTTGAATGTAGGACTAATGAAAGAAGAAAAGAATTCAAGAATGGTGGTTCTTGGGTGTAGTTAGTGGGTTGTCTCATGTAAAGTATATCATTTAACTTTCAAGGTATGAAAGATTTGTTTTATTTGGTTTTATTGTGTAAGATTTGAAATTTTTGGGTTTTCTTGTATAAGATTTGTTTTTTCTTTACTAAAAGAGATTTTATTTTTTATCATTTATTTCTGGTATAATATTTCAATGTTTCTGTTGATATATGTGAAATATTTTTTTTTTGTTAATTTTCTTGGTGAATATGTGAAATATTTCATTTTGTAGTTAATATTTGTGTAAGATTTTTTTGTTGATTTTCTTGTTAATTGTAGTGAAAAAAACGAATTTTTATGAAAAACTCATTTAGATATGATTTTCTAGTTAAAATTTGTGAAATATTTTATTTTTGTTAATATTTATGAAATAATTTATGTTGTTAATTTTCTTGTAAATAGTAGTGCAATTGATTATATTTTTCTTGTGAATAAATCATTTACATGTGGTTTTCTTGTTAATTAAGTGATCTGATTTGATTAATTAATTAACCTTTTCCAATTTTAGTTGTAGACATCAATTGCAGACATCGATTGCAGACATTGTTTGCAGACAAACAAATGAATAAATACACATGAGAAAAATTCTAAAAAACAATAAAAATTTACATTATAAACCTAGTTTTAACAAAATTGTAATAGTAGAGTTTATTATAAGTCTACCGGTAGATGTAAAAAAAGTCTACTAAATGTATATGTAAAATAAAGTGTACTAACGGTAGTAGGCTTTATTATAAGTCTACTAACGATAGATGTAAATTATAGTCTACTAACTGTAGATGTAAAATAAAGTTTACTACCAGTAGATCACAAATACAATATACTTTAAGGTTAGTTTTGCATTTGACCAAACTTTGACTTTCTAGACTTAGTTTTGAAGTCTACACGAGAAAACTTAATTTTGACTTTCTAAACTTCTCATGTAGACTTCAAAATTAAGTCTATTTCAATAGTCAACATTTTGGTAAACTGCAAAACTAACCCTTTTTGCGTAGATGAAGTCTACATGAGATTTTATTTCTACAAAGAGAAAAAAATACCTTCAATTATTGCCCATAAATTTGATTTAGGCTAATACTAAAGAAACCCAATCATTTTTCATTTAACAACTCGAAAACAAGGAAATCTAAGAATTTTTTTAAAATTCAAATGCAAATGAGAGAGTTTTTTTTGTATGAAATTGATGACATGGTAAGATTATATGAAGTTTTGTGGGTTAATTGTGAGTTATTGAATCTGAAATTGGTTGGAAAGTAAACATTTAGAGCTTACCTTTGATTGTTAATGGTAGTTGAAAATATTGAAAATGATGACATTTATGTAAATAAGTGATGCTAACAAAATATTTATATTTTTTAAGTTTGGTTGGTTATTTTAAAATAAAATAGTAATAATAATAAAATGACATGATTGTAAATATATAGTGATTTAAAAATAAAATAAAAAACAATTTATAAAAGAAAAAGTGAAGGTTAAATTTGCATTTAATCAAGCCCCATTAATAAAGTATTTATTAGACTGAAAAAAATTGTTTGGAATTTTTTAAAAAATCTATTAAAAGGATAAAACTCGAGTGAAATCTATTTGATTTTGGATGCTTTTTACCGGATTTAATGATCAATAAAATTATCTAGAAAAGAACAAAAATTCCTCCTAGTGTCGAAAAAAATAAAATAAAAAATAATTAACGTGAACCGGATAAAGTAATAGACCAGGATTGGAGTGGCTGATTCGGACCAGGCAATTAATCCGGCTCATAAACCGAGCGTCGGAGAAACGCAAGACGGACTTGAAAATAACGCAGAAATGCCTGTATAAATATAGACTCTGCCTCCGCTTTCCACTTTTCAGTTTTTGTATGTATTAGGCTCTTTTTTTCCGGCGAGGTTTCTGCTTCTCTCCCCTCGTTCTCGGACGATACAATATCGCCCTCAGGTAACATTCCTCAGACCATCTTTGTTTGATTCGACGACCAAGTACATCGTTTTTCGTTTACAGTTTCGTGTGGTTTCGTTACGACTGAACCCTAAATTTCTCCGACATCGGACGAACTAGTATGGAAACTTCTGGCTCTTTACCTTTTTCGACTATTGTTTGATATTCAGGAAGCGTCGTTTAATCTTGTCTAGACTGATTTCCATCGGATTCATAGGTACTGTTTGTTAAAGTGAATGTTGCGATTAGTCTCCGTTTTGATTTTCGTACTCGATTTCTAATTGATGGATTTACAACTTTTGATGTTTCCTTGTTCAATGTCGATCCGATTTTGAGTAATTGTGTGATAATGGTTATCTAGAAATAGTAAATTGGTTCATTTGGATTTTCATTACTAACGCATCAACTAATTCTGTTGGCTGTTTACTCTCATCTGTTTATACTATGATCGTCTTTTGGGACTTGCAAACTTCCAGTATGGTTATCGCTAATGTTGACCTTTTGTTCTTATCTCTGTTGTACCAGGTTATAGAATAAACACTTTCTTTGGCTGAGCCTGGACTCGTGAATATATAGAGGAAGATGTTTGGTTCTTCTAATCGTAAGTTATAGTATATCCTTCTTTCTTTAGTTTGGCTTTGGAATTATCTTTTTATCTTGCGCGGATATATCCTTAATTGGATTTCAATATTTATAGCTTTTGAGATGCTAATCTGACCTGCTGGATATTTGTTTACAGCTTTTGGACAGTCATCAAACAGCAGTCCATTTGGGACCCAAACTCAATCTGTGTTTGGTCAGACCAATAACGCAAGTAGTAATCCCTTTGCTTCGAAACCCTTTGGTACTACTTCTTCTCCTTTTGGCGCACAGACAGGGAGTTCCATGTTTGGGGGCACTTCAACCGGTGTGTTTGGTGCACCTCAAACAGCGTCGCCTTTTGGTGCTTCATCACAAGCGTTTGGGAGCACCACTCCAGCTTTTGGAGCATCTTCTGCTCCTGCATTTGGCAGTTCAACTTCACCTTTTGGTGGTAAGTACCTTTTATGTATATCATTGCATGGTTTCTGTCAATCATTTCGTTGATTCAGTGTTTTACCAGGCCTGGAATATACTATATGTAGCATTGATAGGCCTGATGAAACAGGAATCTACTGTTTCAGTAGGACTGAGATTGTAAAAGACTAAAAATACACTTTTGCTGCTGGTTTCTTCAAGCGTCTGATTGTTCATTAGTTTTCGGGTAGCAATAGTCAAAGCTTCATGTCTTACAAAATAATTGTTACCATTTCTAAAACTAATAATCTGAGACTCTCTCAACTATTATATTTTTATTTTTTCTTTTTGGTTTTCTCTGTGACAGTAAAGCTCCTGATTTGGTCTAGTTACTTTTTCGTTAGGTCTTCCCACTAGTCTTGAGATATATCTCTTTTTTTGCACCTTTTCTTCTGTGGACTGATAAATTTTCCACTCGCAGGTACTTCTACATTTTTGGACAGAAGTCTTTTGGTTTCTCTACGCCTCAGTCAAGTCCTTTCGGAAGCACCACACAGCAATCACAGCCTGCATTTGGAAACAGTACTTTTGGTTCATCTACACCTTTTGGCGCCACAAGCACACCAGCATTTGGCGCCACTAGCACACCTGGGTTCGGCGCATCGAGCACGCCTGCCTTTGGCTCAACAAATGCACCTGCTTTTGGTACCTCAAGCACTCCTTCATTTGGTGCCTCAAGCTCACCTGCATTTGGGGCATCACCCACTCCAGCCTTTGGTAGCTCTGGCACTGCATTTGGCAACAATGCCTTTGGTTCTGGAGGTGCCTTTGGTGGATCAGGCACTTCTGCTTTTGGGGCATCAAGCACTCCTGCCTTTGGGGCATCAAGCACCCCTGCCTTTGGGGCATCAAGCACCCTGCCTTTGGGGCATCAAGCACCCCTGCCTTGGGGCATCAAGCACCCCTGCCTTTGGGGCATCAAGTTCCCCATCTTTTAGTTTTGGCTCTACTCCAGCTTATGGTCAGTCTACTTCAACATTTGGTAACAGTTCTTTCGGCTCTACACAGTCTCCCTTTGGAGCCCAAGGTTCTTTATCTAGTCTTACTTAATTAGAGATTATAATTGAAACTTCCTTCCGAAACACTGTAATGAATTATGTTTACATGTTTTGTTTGCAGGTGTACAGACTACGACCCCAACCTTTGGGGGTCAATCAACTTTTGCAGGTCAACAAGGAGGTAGCAGGGTCATGCCTTACACACCTACAACTGAGACAGAGTCAGGAACTGGTACCCAGCCTGCTGGGAAGCTACAATCCATATCTGCCATGCCTGTACACAAAGACAAAAGCCATGAGGAGCTCAGGTGGGAGGACTACCAGCGAGGAGATAAAGGTCGTATGTCAAACAAAACCATGTTATGCATTTGTCTTAAGGTTAGATGTTTGTACTTTATTTACTAAATTATTGATTTCTTGTGCTTCAATCTTCAGGTGGACAACAACCTGCTAGTCAATCGCCTGGAGGTGCTGGATTTGGTGTAACAAATTCTCAGTCAAGTGTATTCTCTCCATCACCACCGTTTGGTCAGACATCAGCAAATCCAGCAAACCCCTTTGCAAGCTCAACACCCACAAATGCTTTTGCACAGAAGACTCCAACAACTACACCAAATTTTTCGTCACCCTTTGGTCAAACGACTACTCCATCAACGCCCTTTGGTCAAACAAATACCTCATCAACGCCCTTTGGTACCACTAACCCATCCATGCCCTTTGGTCAAACAACTACCCCATCCATGTTTGGATCAACTTCATCAAATAGCACGTCTGTTTTTGGATCATCCCCCGGTTTTGCAACAACAACTTCGCAGCCATTTGGTTCATCAATCTTTGGTTCAGCTCCTGTTCAGGGGTCAACTGCATTTAGTAGTGGTGGAAGTTTTAACAACAGTCAGTCATCTTCGCTGTTCAGCTCAAACCCTGCATCTGGACAGACTAATTCTCCATTTGGACAGACTAGTTCACCATTTGGACAGACTAGTTCTCCATTTGGACAGACTAGTTCACCATTTGGACAGACTAGTTCTGCATTTGGACAGAATACCAATCCTGCATTTGGACAGACTAACAATTTCAGTACACCCTCCACCGGATTTGGGAACCTGTTTTTATCCTCTTCATCCTTACCTACAAGCAGCTCTCCGTTTGGTCAAACAACAGTGAGTTTCTTTATCAACTAATTTGGATACCTGTTCTCTTTAGAATTGATGTCTCTTTCATTGCCTATTGTGTTATCCACGGATTTGTTATACTGGTTTTTTCTTTTGCAGCCTGCTGGTTTGACACCCTCTCAATCAGTTCAGCCAGCTCAACCAACAGGTGCGTTTGGTTTCAACAACTTTGGTCAAACCCAAACTGGTACGTCAACCAATCATATCCCCTGAATATCGTCATCTGGATTTCTAGAATCTAACTCTCTTATTTTTATGTTCTGAAGCTAATACACCCGCAGTTCTAGGTGCATCTTTTGGTCAAGGAAACTTTAGCCCAGTGTATGCTCTCTCAGACATCAGTGTTTCCGAGAATCCTATGTTGCCGTTTAGATTTCTTCTACTTTGGAAGTTGCACTCCTGGAGCTTCATTCTTATTAATATTTTTTTGGGTGCAGGCCTGGTGTTATGCAACCAATTCCTGTTACAAACCCATTTGGAACGCTTCCTGCTTTGCCTCAGATTTCAATTGCTCAAGGTGGAAATTCACCTTCAATTCAGTATGGAATCTCCAGCATGCCTGTAAGTTTATTCTGCCTTTGTCAGTATTGGGACACCACTTTTTTCTTCTTAGATTTTCCAAGTTTTAAGCAAACATGACCAGAGTTGTTTTTAAAGTTCATCTCTAATAAAATTCTGCTGCGTACGTATTGAATTCCTCTGCGTGGATATTTTGAAGTTTATCACCGCTCACATAGATATGTTATCTAGAAGGAAACAAATGAAGAGTCCATGTTGTTAACTCGTATATTTACTTTCTTCTCAGATGGTTGATAAGCCTGCTCCTGTTAGAGTATCACCGCTCCTGACTTCAAGGCACCTTTTACAAAGACGGGTCAGGCTACCTACAAGAAAGTACCGTCCTGGTGATGATGGTCCAAAGGCATGTTTTCTTCTCTCTTTTCTTGTTCTGATTTTTTGTTTGGTTTTGAATTCATCCTCAGTCTTTACTTATGTTACTGAGGTTCTTTTCTACCTGTTTGTTTCTTCAATATGTTTTCAGGTTCCATTCTTTAGCGATGAAGAGGAGAATTCCAGTACACCTAAAGCAGATGCGCTTTTCATACCTAGGGAAAACCCTAGAGCTCTGTTTATACGCCCAATTGAAAGGGAAAAATCAGCACATCCAAAGGATGGCCCAACCCCACTGCAGGAGAATGGTACTCATGCTTTTTACATTCTTTGGCTTATTTATTACAGGCTTGGGGCCTTGTTTTCAATTGCAAAACGTGGCTTTCTGTTCTCTCACTAGCTCCATCTTTTTATCACATGGCTCCAATAGTTTCTCTTAGATAAGAAGTGAGAATTTTTCACGTAGAACATCTAATCTGATGCTACCTCTGTAGCTGAACTTTTTAAGGATACGTGGGACTCTGAAATTGACCTGCAGGCTTATTAATATTGTGGCTAAATTTGATCATATCTGACCCCTTATTTTACATTTGAATTTCAGGTAAGAAGTTGAATGGTGTTACTAATGGAGCCAAACATGAGAAGAGTGAGTATTTAAAATATCCATCGGCTACAAAATAGTGATTAACCTTCGTGCTTATCAAGGACTATTCTCTGACTCTACTATTATCATCTGCAGACACAAATAATGGTGAAAGTCGTGAGGCTCCTCCGGTCAAAGTCAGTCAGAAATCGAATGTGGCAAACGGAAATCACAGAAGTGAAGAAAAGGGTTCAAACAGTTCACCAAGTGGACCAAACATTGAATCATTGATGCCGAAGCTGCAGCACTTTGAATATTTCACAGAGCCTCGGATCCAAGAACTAGCTGCAAAGGAAAGGATTGATCCAGGTTATTGCAGGCGGGGTAAAGGACTTTGTTGTTGGGAGACACGGTTACGGGAGCATAAAGTTCCTAGGAGAAACAGATGTGTGTGGACTAGACCTGGAAATGTTGGTCCAATTCAATAACAGGGAAGTGATTGTGTACATGGACGAGAGCAAAAGACCACCGATTGGTCAAGGATTGAATAAGCCTGCGGAAGTAACATTGCTGAACATAAAATGTATGGACAAGAAGACCGGGAAGCAAGTGAAGGAAGGCCCGAGATTGGACAAGTATAAGGAAATGCTAAAGAAGAAAGCTGCGGAACAAGGAGCTGAGTTTGTATCTTATGATCCTGTGAATGGCGAATGGACTTTCAAGGTCGAGCATTTCAGTTCCTACAAGCTGGAAGATGAAGATGATGTGTAGAAAAAGATCAAAGTCTTGCCATAATATGTAGACTAGTGTCTTGTTTTTGTTTTGTTTGGTTTTTAACCTTTTTTGGGTTTGTCTGTTGGTCTGTCTTTGCAAATTAATCTCAAAATGATGTCTTTTGCTTTTATCTCTACCTCTCTTTCGTTAGTTTTGGTATGAAATTATTGACATCCCTCTTGCATTATTAGTATATTAATATTAATTTCACAGTACGTTTTAGACTATTTGTTCAATAATTTTTCTTTCTTTTGAATTAGACTATTAGAGCAACTTCAATAGCCTCATTAGAAGTTCTTAACTTAATTTTAATGCAAATAATGACTTAAGAACCTCTAAATTTTGTGGGGTTCCAATGGTAGAACTCCACATAAAATTCTTAAGATTTTACAAAAAAAATTACAACAAATTATCTCTCTGTAAATTACAACAATCATCCATAGTTGTAACAAGAGATCAAACAAAACAAATCATCTCTCAGTAAATCTCCAAAATACTTACCATGAGACCTTTTAATGCTAATTCTCTAGCCATCTTTATAGCTTCCTCACTAGTAACCTGTAATCTCAAAACATTAGCTTTAGAAGTTGATAGGATATCAAAATGAATCTGCATCAAGATTCCAAGCTCTATCCCTGGATGAAATGTGAAATGCAAAATGAAATAGGGATCTCTCTTAACTCTGATGTACCTGAGTGTTTGTTGGATTATTAAACTGTTGCAACATAAAGAATCAAGAGTATGCTCTAATCTCTCACACTCTCTTTCTCCCTCTCTCAGCTTCAAGACTTCACTAGAATCACCACCATTGTCCCTACACTCCTCCTCTATAAGGTGAGACTATCTCAGAAGCACAATATACCAATCAAGATGCGTTTGCTTGTAACTACAGATTCACCATTGTCCTCTACTGCAACTTCAACATGTAACTCCCACACTTTGGAAGCCTTACTCAAGCTCTTCCGACTTTCCAAGCCAACGCTTCAGTCCTCCTCATCCTCTTTGTGTCTGCTCTCATCTGTGCTCTCTCTCTCTACGCTGCAATCCGCTGTTTTCTCCGGCCAACCCTCGAGACTATTGAAGATGATGAGCATAAGCCTGACCCTAAACCGGCTGCTTCATCCTCCTCTGCCACAACTCCTACACTTGTCTACTCCTCCGACCTTGAGCTTGCAGTGCTGAAGCAGAGTGTGCCATTTGCTTGTCAGAATTCGAACAAGGAGAGAGCATCCAAGTGCTGGAGAGATGTCAACATGGTTTCCATGTCAAGTGTATCCACAAATGGCTCTCTTCACGCTCCTCCTATCCCACTTGCCGAACTTGTATCTTCTCACAACTCACAGTAAACTCTGGCAATGCATCATCAATGGAAACTCATTCAACCAACATTGATGGTTAGCAGCAATTCCCTCAGTTCTTCTCCCATATTTCATCTTCAGTTACAAAGCTTAGACTTTTATAATGTTTTTCTTGAGATTACCTTGTTGCTCTTCTAATTACATAAGACACAGACATATAGCAACACAAGTATTACTTGCCAATTGTATGAATCAGTTCTAACGAAAGAAATATATGGCAACTTGTGTAAGAAAAGGAGGAGTTTTGTGGTGAGGCCTCAACACAGATTAAAACTAATTGTTACAAGTATTAATTAAATCAATGGAGCTCCATCTTTTTTGAACACAACACACACAACATAAGAACATAACACACACAACACAAAATGATCTGACACACACACACAACACACACACACACACAACACAACACACAACACAATCAGAAAACAAGCAAGAACACACACACAACACCTCAACAGCAGAATCATGAATACAATTAGGAAACGACACAGATCTCCACTTGTATCAAGTCAAAGATGGAAATTTCAGCTTTCAATTGGTCCTAATCTAAAGAAGGCTCATATAAATCAGCCGGAAGTTAATCAAAGTTGAGATCACAAGTGTAAAGCAACGAAAAGGCAATTTGACTGCATTACTAAATGAACAAGGTCAAAATTTGAATCTTACCGGGAAGAAACACCAACGTCTTCGCCATACAATCCCTCCGATTTTGCCGACAGTCACTTTTCTCCTCACCGATATCGTGAACCGATGAGTTTATATTGAAGCCAACGGTGCTTGGATGATGATACGCTAGCTCTGATGATGATATGCGGCCATTGATATGCAGATTTAGCTTGTCTCACCGTCAATTTAAGATTGCATATGAATCGCTATCAGAGTGGAGAATGAAAAACCTTCGCGTTCTATATTTTTCGGCCAAAAGTCATAGTCCAATGAAAACATGACAGGAGTTCATGAATTCTTAAAATCTCTAATAAGATCCGGTTCTACTCAATAATCTCTAATAATCATAATTTAAGAACTCCATTTGCATACTCCATTGGACATGCTCTTAGTACGTTTTAGAACTATCAGTTAGAAATCTCATGTTTTATATCTAAGTTTTGAAGCTTTTTTCCTTTAAATTGCCAATTTTCCATGAGATTTCACCAAGAAATATTGTCCTACTACTGAACTAGAGAAATACCAAGACTAAAGGGACAATTATGTTGGATTATCCATTCGAGAGCTTGCAGATAAGTACATAGAAGAATTGGTAAACATATTTTGTTTTATTTTTACAAGTTATATAAAATTTTATTATATTTGTGTTTAAAAATATATTATGAGTATTGTTTTACTTGTCTTAGATCCGTCATGACTTATCTCGACTTAGTTATGAAGTGGAACTTGATCCTTAGAACAATTTATCATTTATATATCTTGTTCAAAAACTCGTCCGTCTAACCGATTAATCTTCCGTTTATGCGTTAGATGATATTAATTAAGTCAATTAATATCTATACAGTTGTAAAATACAAGTTTTCGATTAGTCTCCCTTTAGTCCGATTAATATTCGACTAAAAACCTAATACGTACATATTAAATTATTTACAAGTTAAGAAAACAAATATTAATCATACATATTAAATTATTTATAAGTTGATTTTTTGATGTTAAATAAAACTAGCACACTATCTATAGTGACATTTAGTATTTTTCATCAAATGTATTTATGAAATTATAATATTAACTTGTTTATTAATAAATTAAAATATATAATAAATTGAAAAACTACTCTTCAGTGAATCTCTACGATTAATTAATTAGGTATTAGGCATTATCTCACTGCACGACAGCTAGTACGAGATGACGAGAGAAGTTTGATTTCCTTAATTCCCTGTTAGTTTTTAGTTTTATTTTTCCAATTTCTTGAACCAAAAAGGAAAAAGGTACATGGCTAGTAACAAGTGGCTACACATCAACTTGTAAACCTAACGCGTTGGCTGTGAACTGTAGTGATTCTTAGAAGGATTTTTAGAATTAATAGATTTTAAATAAATCAAAAAGGTTAATAAGGTTTAGAAACGGTTCTTATTCTAGAACGTTAAGACCATCATTATCAAGTGGTTTTTAAAGGTTTCTTAACTTATTTTATTATTAAAAATTTAAGAAACTCTTAAGAAATCCTATGAAAGTTTCTTATTTAAAAAACTCTTTAATGGATTTCTTAGCTTATTTTATTATTTTATTATTAAAATACATTTTTTAATTCATATTTTCTCATATATAATCATTTAATAATATTTAAGAAACTCTAATAAGAACTCTTCTCAATGTTGCTCTAAGAAACGGTTCTTATTGTATGGAAGAGAAGGGAGAAAGAGACAGAGAGATTTCCGCGTCAATGGAAGAAGTTTCTATGAGGATTTTAGAGTCAGAAGAATTCAAGTCGACTCGGGTTTTGTATCTTGTTCTTCAATGTTCCTCTTCGTTTGACGGTTCATTTTCTTCCTCAATCCTCTTAAGCTCCTTGAATCTGATATCATTACGAATTTGTGAGAATTAGATTCTAGAAGAGCATAATTGATGAGATATCTTCTAGATTAGGACATGGATTTGTAGAAATAGTGCGATAGAGTTCTTGATATCGCTACGAGATGTTTGAAGATGAGAATTCGGTGATAGTATTATGATTTGAATTAGTTTATTTTCTGTCATTGTTTGTTTTGAAGTGGTTCTTTGAAACTTAAGCAGAATCAAGCAGATATATTTTGTAGATTGGACTTGAGATATGTAAGCGTACTATG
>JAKUCM010002554.1:0-19014 GCA_023374145.1 Lepidium sativum | reverse complement strand
GAGAGAGAGAGAGTCTAAGATTATTCTGCACTCCCATATATTGTTGACATCTACAGATCATTATTTTAACAAAAAAGAACTTATATACTTCCCAGTCATATAGAGTAGCAGTAGAACTAACCTGGGTGTATAATGGTGGGACAGCAATAAGGGCATTAGTAATGTTAGCTAATATATTTGCATCAGGTGGTGGGTAAGCATATCTGAAAGATAAATTAGATCAAATACAGAAGTATCTGTAAGTTGGCACATACATGAACTGGTCTTGTGTTGTTATATTGTGTTTAAGAAGAACAAAGACAGGATCACACAGCGGTATCAATGAAAAAACAGAAAAAGAGTATAAACAACAAACTTACTGCAAATGAGGAGGAAACGGATAGTTAATGCCGAGTTTTGGAGCTATCGGTTCACCAGAAAGCTTCTGTCCAGATTTTGAATCATCTGTAGGGAAAGCATTTCCCTTAGTCATAGATGAGTGAGGTTGACCATCTTTCCCAGATTCTTCGATTTGTCTAGACTTCTTGTTCTCGTTAGGTTTATTGGCTCTCTGTACTTGTAGAACCTTACCAAGAAACCTAAGCCTACCCATTCCATAAATGACAAAAAGAGCCTAATTATCATTGGCTTCATCGACCAGAAAGAAAGCCTGAGCATGCTAATGAAAAATGAATAATTCCAGTAGAAGAAAAACTAGTGGTACCCATTTAACTGACGATGTGCTTGAGACGCAAATGCTTCATTTTTGAAATCGACAAAGGCAGCATTTCTCAATCTGTGGCAAGTATTTATATATCGCAAAAATTAGATTAATTTGACATTCAATTTGTTCTTCTGAAGTAAGGAGCAGATTTTTGTGAATCTTCTGGCCATTTGTATCCTTCAAATTCCAGACCTTCTAAGTACTATCAATGTTCAACTCAATTGAAAAGAAACGGTCGCTCGAAATTTTACCTTCCACCGGAGCAAGGACGAACTGCAGAAGCTCCATACTGAGAAAAGAGCCGAGAGACGATATCATGAGGAATTCCATCAGGAAGATGCCGAACCAGAAGTGTTACAACCAGCGGCTCCGCAACCAGAGATTCGAATTGCGTCGTCGGGACTATCTCTGAAGTTGAAGGTCCAGCCATTAATGCTCGAACTCCTAACGATGACAGAATTCACTTGTAATTTTCCTCTGTTTAATGGTTTCTTAAACCAAAATTGATTTGTGAGAGTAAACCGGGACTAGATATCGGAGTCGATGATCGAACCAGTCAGACCACGTAGCGTGTTGCTGACACGACGCTGACGTGGAATTAGAAAGTCAAAGTTAAATACTACGGCGTTCTGCTGAAATCTGTGGGCTTTGTTTCACCTGCGAATTGCCCATCAAAAATATTATGGGCCTTTTCTAGTACTATTAATGGGCCTTTTGTAAGAATGCTAATGGGCCTTTTTCTGATGTGAAATGTTCCATCATTGCTGAGAAAATTTGTGATACCCAAAAAATATAAATAAGAACAATAATACGATTTTTTAAACTTGTTACAAATTCTCAATACAAAATTAAGTAATCCTTTCGTAGATATTTTATTTTATAATTACTTTAAAAATATTATAACTAAAACATAAATAATATATCTTAATATAAACATGAGGACATAAATTAATTGAAAGAAGAAGAATAAACTTTGAGATGGACAATGCAAAATATTGAATAGAAGATAAGAGTTGATAGTGAAGGAACGTGAGAATAACAAGTTGCTTGGCCAAATATACTTCTTTTTCACGTTAACATTGGTTTTCTTTTCTTTTCTTTTCTTTTTGTTGGTGTAAGATTACCTACAAAAATCAAAATGAGTATTCAAAATTAAATTTGGAAATATTAAGAAAATGTCAATTTTAGAAGATGATAATATATCTTCTTTGGCGTGTGCCTTCCACATACTTCTTATGGCTCTCATGAATTTCTCATATTCTCACGCAACCAATTTGCAATAATACTCTTTAACACAAAAAAAACAAAGAACTGTTTTCTCAAAACAGAAATAGTTTTCTAATAAATTTAATATATTATACTAAATCTCTTTTCAAAGCATTTAGGACTTTATATAAATTTACAATGATAAAAAGATCTATAATGAGAAAATAAAGTTACTAGAAAATTGGGGTATGTATAAGCTATATTGAATGAGAAAACTTTTCTGGTTGAAAAAAATTAGGGTATTCATAAAATTTGGGTTATTATAGTAATTGTAAAAGTTGGCTCTCGAGTGAATAGAAGAGGCAGTCATGCATACATCGAACATGTTATTGTCATAAGAATATGGATCTTTATTTTTGATCTCTCTTTGTCTTTCTAATTAAACATTTTGTTTAACCAGTCTGATTCATAACCAAAAATTCTGTATCTTCAAAAATATCATGTAGAAAAACCGTTATTTTTTAAATCGAACTAGAGTAAGAGGAGACACTTAATAACTTTACAAAAGATATTAACCCTTCCAATGAATTCTTTATATTCGTAATTTGTCTTATATACGTTTCGTTATTTTGTCAACGTATTCCATATATATTACTCTCCTCAAATTCCTTCCTAAAAGCGAATTGTGATAAGTTATGTTATATTTTTTTTAGATAGAAGAAAAGAATGATTGCGTGAAGAATAAGAAGAAAGTCATGAAGCATATCAAAAGAAAGAAAAGGAGCCGTAAGACATGTGTGTGGAAGGCACACGCCATGAGGAATAATATATTCTTCTCAAATTCGCATATTCTTAATAATTTCCCATTTCTGTTTGAAAATTTTAACAAGTCGACTTACAAGTTTTTTGGTCATAAAGTTGGTGTTTGATAACAGACAAAGTATGTCTGGTCGAGCAACTTGTAATAGATTAGTTACACTGTTCTTTTGGTTTAGTGTTAGTTGGTTCTGGTTCTAGGACTATCGATAAAAGCTTTGATTTTGCTTCGACTTCTTCAGTCTGGTGTATTCGCTTCTCTATGAAGATGTCATCTGTTTAAACTTTTCAAACTGTTTTATCACTATACTGACTCCACAAGTGTTTCCACCTTTGGTTATAAGAAAATGTTGTTTCAAATCAAATAATACCACTACAAGAGAACATGAGTTTTACAACTCCCATTTTCGTCCCTAAAGCGTTGTAAAGGACTTTTACAACGTATTAGGGACGCCACGTGAAACGTCGTGTCTTGCACGTCGTAAAGCATAAAACGTTGTAAAAACGTTGTAAAAGTTAACAACGCAATAAAAACGTTGTTAAAACGTCGTAAAATGGGAGTTGTAAAAACGTCGTAAATGTAGTAGTACGTTGTAAACTCGATGCCAAAATATACGTTGTAAGTTGATTGTAAACTTAGCAAGTAACTTACAACGTTTAGTTTACAACTAATTAGAGTCGAATTTTTTTACAACGTATTAAAGTCGAAATCTTTACAACTAAGTAAAGACGAAAATTTTACAACTACTTAAAAATGAAATTGTTTACAACTACTTAAAGACGAAAATTGTTTACAGCTATTTAAAGACGAAACAATTTACAACTACTTAGGGACTAAAATTTGTTATGTATTTTTTTATTAAAAGTGTGAAATTTATTTTTTTGTATTTAAAATAAAAATATGAAATGATTAAAATAAAATTATAATATAAAATATATAATTAAAATATTTTTACAAAATTTAATTACAAATTACAAAATATTTAACGAAGTAATTCGTCGAACATGTCAGAGCTACGGTCGTCCTGAGGTCTGGATGCATCAGGCGGCACCAAGAGGTCTGGATGGACCGCAACATTCGTCGGAGGGGGATCTACGGCCACTTCTGGTGCTGGAGAAGTATGCGGGGGTGTATGACTCTGATGATGTGACTGCGACTGTGTCTCTGGCACAGCCGAGGAAGTGGAAGATGATGCGGTGCCGTGCAGTATGTCACTGTAATGGACACGGCGTGTATGCTTCCGGGGTGCCATAATTTGTACATACAAAACGATGTTTCGTAAATTAGACGTTGGATACTACTAAATTATATATAAACCCTAAATTCTAAATTCCGTACCTACTACATCATTTCTAAACAACCTACATAATTTAAATCCTAAATTTGCAACAAAAAAAAAAATTGTAGAGAGAAGGGAGAGAGGGATACCTTAGAGAGAGAATGTGGAATGGAGAATGAAGGAATAATGTTGCAAAATTGGTGATGTATTTATAGGGAAAAGGTGGAGTTGTAAATGAGTTGGGAATTCATGAAACGTCGTGAAAGAGTTGTAAATTTAGGGACGAATTTACAACGTTTTCGATGTAAAGAAGTTGGCAAATGTTGATTCAATGTACCACTACGGTGCAATTCATTGAGATGTTATGTTTAATTCAAATACCCGTTACGCAAATCAAAGAAACGTTGTAAGGTCGTTGGCGACCAGAAACGTCGTAAGGACGTTGCTAGTTGCCAACGTCTTTACAACGTTTTTATAGAAACATCGTAAGGACGTTGGCAACTAGCAACATCTTTACGACGTTTTTTTTTTTTTTAATTTTTATCATTTGTAAATTTTGTATAATTTAAATCATACTCTTGTATAATTATAAGAGTATGATTTAAATTATACAAAATTTACAAATGATAAAAAGTTAAAAAAAAACAAAACGTATAAAGACGTTGGCGAACCAAAACGTTGTAAAGACGTTGCTAGTTGCCAACGTCTTTACGACGTTTTTTTTTTTTTTTTACTTTTTTTCATTTGTAAATTTTGTATAATTTAAATCATACTCTTATAATTTAAATCATACTCTTGTATAATTATAAGAGTATGATTTAAATTATACAAAATTTACAAATGTTAAAAAGTAAAAAAAGAAACAAAACGTCGTAAAGACGTTGGCGAACCAAAACGTCGTAAAGACGTTGCTAGTTGCCAACGTCCTTACGAAGATTCTATAAAAACGTCGTAAAGACGTTGGCAACTAGCAACGTCCTTACGGCGTTTCTGGTCGCCAACGACCTTACAACGTTTTTTGATTTTTTTTTCCATGTGTTTTTCCTAAGTGTTTTGCGGAATTGTAGATTTATTTATAGATCTTAGATTGATAAAATTTTGATTGATATGTAAAACTTAGTTTTATTAAACTTTGAATGATTTATGAATTTACTAAATTTAAATGATTTATAAAAGATTGACATAACGTAAAATACATGATAATCCTGCAACAATACATTAATTGTTCATACGGTATAAACCGTAGTGTCAATCAGATTCTTCACCGTTACTACCATTTCCACTACTTGAATTATCACTTTCTGCAAACTCGTCACGCTCCTCATCGTTAACATCTTCTTCAAGGAGATCCTCGTACTCTCGGTTTTCCGGATCGATAAGAATCACTAGCTATGTAGCTTGCTCTGACACTTGTATAGATGAACATGATTCTTCCTGCAACGGTAAATCTCCACATCCAATAATTCGTCCACGAGGTGTGATCTTCATTGTAGCTAACCAATTGATGCCTGACTCTTTGATCCTTGGATATGGAATGAAGCTAACTTGCTCTGCTTGTGATGCTAAGATGAAAGGCTCAAACTTGTTGTATCTTCTCCTCCCATTCACGTCCACAACTCCAAATTTGCTGTAACGGACACCTCTGTTGATTATGGGATCAAACCAGTCACATTTGAATAGCACAGTTCGTAACCCAACTAATCCCACAAATTCCACCTCGATAATCTCTTGCAAAACCCCATAGAAATCAGTTTCACCTTTCACACATACTCCCCAATTTGGTTGTTGCACGCCTTACACCGTACTCAAAGGTGTGAAATGTGTATCTTCTGGTGAAATACATGTGTGCTGTTGTTATCTTAGCAACAAGACCTTGGATCAAATCATGAAACCATGGTGGGTAGTATGTATCATCATAGTCAACCTGTATACACAATTTAAAATTAATCACAACGTAATTAGAAATATGTTAATTTAAAATTAGTCACTCTTACTTGGCCTTTCAACCATAATGCGAAGTGCATATCTTTCCGCTTAAGTACTTTTGCATCTGAAATTCCTTCAATATGTACCTAACCATAAATATCTAATTTGAAATTACGTCCTTAAGTAGTTGTAAACAGTTTAGTCGTAAAAGAGTTGTAAAGTAGTGACGTTTTAACAACGTAATTTTAAATTTACCAACACCTTTACAACTCCAAGTTTAAATTTTATTTAAACCTTTTACGTAACAAGAAAAACGTGTATACCTACTTTGACATTCGATGTTAATTCGATGTAAATTATAGAGGTCGTAAAAGAGTTGCAACTTAGGGACTAATTCACAACGAATTGTTGAAGCAATGGGAAAACGTTGTTAAGAAGTCGTAAAATACCGACTTGTTTACAACGTAAATTTTCGTTGTACGTTTACAACTCATTTACGACGTTTTTTCTAAGCGTCGTAAGGTAGTTGCAAATACCTCCCTATTTTACAACGTCCTAAAAACGTTGTAAAAAATGGTCCCTAAACTAATGTTCTCTTGTAGTGTACGAGTTTGAACAAAATAAGTATATGTAGATTAATACATAGTACACATGCAAACTTTATTTAACATTTTTTATACCCATAGAATGACAAAAAAAAGAAAAGAAATTTATCTCAGTTTTTAGTTTTCACGTAATCCATCAATTATTGGAGGAATAATGAAATGCGATTTCTCAATGAAAAGAAGAAGAACTAGTATTAAAACTATATCATCTCCGTTGGTATGATATTTAATAAAAAATTAAAATTTGATCAATCACATAATAAAATGCGGATGTGAGAGTTTCTTTTTTAAGAACTTGAGGTTCTTCTTTTGTTGTTTTAATAACCTCACTTCTTCTTTCTCTTATTTTTTTTTAATTTTTATATTTATTTTAATGTTAAGAAACTATATTTGGAAGTGCTTTAATTAGATTCCTTTGGGAGTTAATGTGGATCCCACTTCACGTCCATAAATATACGTCCTTCGAAACAGTTAACTCACCACAAGAGAAACACAAAATATATTCAACAAAAAAGAAGAAGAGAAAAAGCAATAACCTCATAGTGATGAACATGGCTTGCCAAGACGAACAATTGGTGCAAACAATATGTGATCTCTACGAAAAGATCTCAAAGCTAGAGAGCCTCAAACCATCTGATGATGTCAACATTCTCTTCAAGCAGCTCGTTTCCACATGCATCCCACCAAACCCTAACATCGATGTCACCAAAATGTCTGAGACTGTTCAACAGATTCGATCAAGTCTCATCAAAATCTGTGGCCAAGCCGAAGGTTACTTAGAACATCATTTCTCTTCCATCTTAACCTCTTCCCAAGACTATCCACTTCACCATTTAGATATTTTTCCTTATTACAATAACTATTTAAAACTCGGGAAGCTTGAATTCGATCTTCTCAACCAAAACCTAAATGGCTTTGTCCCAAAGACTGTGGCTTTCATTGGCTCTGGTCCTCTTCCTCTTACCTCTATTGTTCTTGCTTCTTTCCATCTCAAAGACACAATCTTTCACAACTTTGATATCGACCCATCAGCGAATTCACTCGCTTCTCGTCTTGTTTCCTCGGATCCAGACATCTCTCAACGTATGTTCTTTCATACCGTTGATATAATGGATGTAGCTGAGAGTTTGAAGAGCTTTGATGTTGTGTTTTTAGCTGCTCTTGTTGGAATGAATAAAGAAGAGAAAGTTAAAGTCATTGGGCATCTACAGAAGCACATGGCTCCTGGTGCTGTGCTCATGCTAAGAAGCGCTCATGGACCGAGGGCGTTTCTGTATCCGATCGTTGAGCCATGTGATCTTCAGGGATTCGAGGTTTTATCTATCTATCATCCAACAGATGATGTTATTAACTCTGTGGTGATCTCAAGAAAGCTCTCTGTTGTTTCAACTGAGAATGTTGGTGGACCCGCTTGCCTTCTCACGCCTTGCAACTGTTCTAAGATTCACGCGATAATGAACAAGAAGAATATGATGTTTGAGGAGTTTGGAGCCAGAGAAGAACAATCCACTTAAGCGGACGTTTATTGTCTCTTAATTCTCCATCTTTGGAAGCTTCTAATTATGGTTCGTATCCTTGTTTATGTGTTGGTGTCTTTTCTCGATTGTTCTTTCTGTTTTCGTTTCATATAGTGAAATGGATTTGTTCCATAGGACTCTTCAGAGTTTCTTAACAATAAAAATCTAATATTTTAATACAATATACTTTTTAATTAAATTTTAATTCTACAAAAAGAAATGGACCAATAAGAAAAAGACATTTGGATTGGGAGTCTCTTGTTATTTTATTTTCAGTCTTTTAAGTTTCTTAATCAAGAGACTCATCTCACTCTCTCCTTCATTCTCATTATTTTTTATTTGTTTATTCTTAAAAAACTCTTATAAAAACCTCCAATAAGGATGGTCTTAACTTCTTTATAAAACTTAGAGGCGGTATTGACTACTTGTAAACAATGTACTGAAATTTTAAACCACTCTACTTGTAAATAATTATTAAACTCTAGTTGTAAGATTAGGTTTGCATGAAATCTTGTACGAAGCTTTTTCCAAAAAAAATAAAATAATCTTGTACGAAGAAACTCATGCATAAAGACACATTCTAATTGCACAAAGAGGATTTCTTTGATAATCAAATAACACACTTCCGATAAAATCTAGAGTTGGTTGACTATAAGGGTATTATTTTAAGGAGTGAGATTTACATTATGGATCCGGTAATATAGAGTTGAATTAATTTCAGATTTTAAATGATTTATATTAAAATGACAAATGAAATGTTATTCTGACCTAAATTTCTAAACTTCTATTAAAATCTAAAGTTATTGAACTAACGATTATTAAAAACACAATAAAATCTATTGGTATTGGAAATATTTTAAGTGAGTGGTTTTAATAAACTTTGAGATATCATTTACTTAGTCAAAAACATAAAAGTCAAATTATATGGTTTTAAGTAGAGATTTAGAAAGCAAATGGCTCTTAACCAATTGTGGCCCAATTAATCTGTCGTTAACAAAAAAAAAATAAAAAAATAGAGATTTAAAAATTTTCAAAAAATCATTAAAGATTTCTAAATTCATCTAAAATCATTTAAAACACTCGTAAAATGTAAATTATACAAAATTCAAGATTCAATACACACCTTTATAAATGTTGTTGCAAATAGCTCATTTTAGAGGAACGGATGTCGATGGCTTAAAATCTACACTTGTGAGGTTTGGCTGCTAAATTTGTGTTTGCAACTAAACTAAGTGTATTTCTTTCTTACTTTATCTTTCTGTTGTGTCTTTGTTCATTCTAAACTAGAAATTTGATGACAAATTTAGTTTAGTCTTAGAAGGAATTAGATTGTAAACTAGTGAAAGAGATTAAAAGTAAGAGACTGCACCGTGCAAACCTTTGTGGAGGCTATCTAATGACATTACTACGGTTTTACGAAGTGAAGATATCTTGAAAGAAGGCAGAGATGTCACCTTTACTGATGTCGAGCTCCATAAACTTGTCAACAGCATCCTGTGTGAGTTTCATTCAGTGGCAGTAAAAGTTTTGGTATGGACAGAAGAGAGAAGGTGTAAGTTTGTGTCAGTGAGAAAGAGCAAACAGACCTTAAATGCTTGATCTTGAGACGATATTTTGTCAAGGCTTAGTTTATCGACGTTGTTGTTACTCTCAAAGGCGTCTATCACGATGGCTGCTCTCTTCACGACTTCCTCCGGGACACCTTGTAAATCAAAGATAGTGGAAACTCATTTTGTTAATCTCTACTATACGTTAGTAAATATATACATCAACATTGCCATTAAGTGATTAGAATTAGAAAGTTTTCCAATTTTCCTAAATTACCAGCGAGTAGTGCACAGTGCAGACCTGCATTACGTATATAGATCTGATGAAATTTGGTATATACAATAGAGAAATAGATAGGTAATCATGGAAAGGATGACCAATTCTCACCGTAGCTCAGCAACGTTTGTCCCGGAATTAACCTGCAAGCAAAACCATTTCCTTAATTACCTAAGTCTTTAAAATGTAGACAGTTTAGGTAAATGCTAGTTGCTGAGACAACATACCGATAAAGAAATACAGTTTCTTCCATGTTTGCGGATTCTGCGTCTGGCCTTAGAATGCTCATTGTATAGAATTTAATCTTCTCAGACTGAAGTAAAATAAACAAAATAAGAATCATATGGATGAAGTGAGGAACTACTGCAATACTAAGGACCTGAAACTTTAGAAGCTGACTGAGCAATTGAGACAGAGTACATACAACGGGCAAACAGCTCTCATTAAGCAGTTCGGTCAGATGGGTGCATACTAGAACCTGAAAGCATCCAGAGATAGTTTAAACTTTGGTTTCATGTAACAGGCTACTTTGGGGTTCTAGGAGAACATATAAACTTTTATGGACACAGAAGAGAACGCTATACCCTTGGTGGCTCATTACAAGTAGCAAAGTGACTGATTGTCCCACCGAGCAAGCCAATACCATCTGTGCTTAAGTAAGAGTGTAGGTAAGGTAGGAGATTTCACAAAACCTGCCTTTGATGCAATGCAGAGCGGAGAAAAATCTCTACCTTCTGTAAGAGTGCCTTTACCAAACTCATCTATGAGACACAGAGATCTTGAAGTTGCCTGCCTATAGAATTTATAAACCAATTGCAGTTATTAGGAGCATGATTATAAGTCATTATTAATCAACTATGCACATCTTGGTTACTTTCACAGGTGAATCTGATTTGTATCTGCAATATTGGGTCCTAGGAGCGTAGACTAATGGACCTCGTCAACAAGAAGTCAATAAGTAGACAAAGCTATTGAGACTGGCTCACAGGGGGTCTAACAGTAGTGGAGTTGGTCAAAATCAATCTAAGATAGAATCAGTTTAAAACACCTGAGCATCATTCCTACTTGATGTAGATCTATCATAAATGTTGATTGCTCTGCTGTCATGAATTTGCTTCCCATTGCACAGAAGATCCTGTTGTGATACGACAGATCTTAGTGATAAAAGATGTACTTCAAAAATTAAAGTGATTGTAGAAGGATCAAAGAATGCAAAACGTTTGACCTATCAGTTAAACCAACAGTTGCTGAATCTGCTGGTACGAAACTTCCAATATGGGACAGAAAAACAATTAAAGCCACCTACAGGTAGCAAGCCAGAAGGAATGTTCCACTTGAGTTGTCAATTCATGATGGTAAGGTACAATTTGGTTGGACGAAGAAAAAGAAGATTTAGGGCAGTAAAGCCGACCTGCTTTACATATATGCTCTTTCCTGAGTAATTAGGACCGGTAATTATATGAATTCGGCCTGCAAAAGAACAAGCTTGCAATCAGGTGATGAGCGAAGACTTAAGTTTTTAAGCACGCCTATGTAGTCAAAAGAATCTAATCAGTAATCGGCTCACCACTATCATTGATTTCAGTGTCGTTCGGGATAAAAGTATCCACAGCCATTTCCTGCAAAACATGCCTGTCCACCAATACATATTTACGGATACAATTTTTTTGTTGGGAGTTTATGTATAATTGCAACAACAAGACATAAGTACAGCTGAAAGACTCAACTTCACCTTCCATTTCTAATATCAAGCAATGATTCCATTGTCAGAACAGGCCTTACGTACTTATTCTGGTGGGCTACACAAGCCAATGACAAAATGCTAAGAAAGCCAAGAAGAATGAAATAGTCATTAGCAATTACTCATAAATTTAGCTGATTAGTTAATATGTACGTGAAAATCTGTTGCTTTTCTTTAAGAGTTGAGACTAGACATGGGATGGGATATCTGAATCTTTTACAATATTGATTACCAATCAAGTTCTGCAACAAAGTTAACTGCCTTTAGCAGGTGAGCCGAAAACAAAAGTGTGTGTGATAGCAAGTCCCTAATAATTGCCCTTTCCATGTCTGTCAGCAAATTTTTGAAAACAAGATACTACATCATCGCACTCAAGAAGGATACGTCATGAAAAATATTAACCAAGAAAAAGAACATACCTAATATTTTGTGGTAGATATCTCCAAGAAGATTGCCTAACTCTCGTGTCTTTGGGGTATGATAAAAGAATCGCTGGGTCTCTCCATCCATATCGGAAAACTAATCACATGAGAGATTTAAAATCTAAAACTTCTGTTTCATAAGAACATATATGCATAGCATTCATAGTATGGGGTTAAGAAATTTGAACATAAACACAATGTACCGCAAACTCAAACTCAGTAAGCCTGTCAAGTGCAGTTTCATCAAGCTTTTCTCCATATATACACATGAGATACCCTGCAGAACAGATATATTAAAAGACAAAGTATATATTCATTTACAAAACGTAGTAACTGTTATAAAAGTGTGAGGAAAGTTACGTGGTCTTGATTTTGTTAAAGATGCATCATAAAGTGAAAGGGTATTCCAACAATTAAGAAGCATAGACACCATAGTTGAGCTTAAATTCCAGGACATGGTGGTTCCAGAAATTAATCAACTGAAACTCAGGCTAAATTCGAAAAGCTAACTATGCTTAAAAACCTCCCTAACTAAACCTTTGAAAACAATGTATATAACTCATGTGAAAAGTGAAACTGCTGACCCACCAATTTGTTGAATATAAACGATACAAGGGAGCTTCTCCTTATGCAGATGAGGAAAGTGTTCTAACTCCATCGCTGAAACCTGTCAGTAGTTGGTATCATCCACTAGAGATGCCGGTTTATCCCTAATTATCAAGAAATGGAACTTATAACATAGAAAAAACCTCCTGCAAAAACACTGGCAACTCCTCGTATATTTGCCTCAGCTCATCCAACTGGTAAAAAAAGAAATGAGTTACTTGCAAGAAAGATGAGTGGTTTGACAACCTGAACAAAATTAATTTCTTTGATAACCTCAGCACAGAATCCGTCTTTCACCAATGTTTGGTAACCCTTCTCTTTGCTTCTAGATACATCAATGACTCCAATGACCTGTGGGTTAATTCTGTTGTTACTGAAATTTTAGTCATGAGAATTATTTACACATTTTAAACATCTCTCCCTCAAATGCCTGTTGAGTTCCAGTTTCTCAAATGTTGGGTATCCTACATCTCAATAACCTTGATTTGGGACTTTTAGACCTCAGTTATGAAAGCATCAAAATCTGTTTTTTCGTAGAGGAAAGTATGGATCATAACAAATGGAAGAACGTAATGTAAAATCAACTGACCAATTCATATACATAATCTAGCTCTGTGCTGATACTTAAACCGGCCTGCAACATGACAAGAGAACTTAGCGACAACTACGAAAGTGGATCAAAGAGTAAGAAAATAGCTTTTGAAGCTTCATAAGCTTATGATAATAACAGTAATAACCTTCTCAATAATGTCCAAGTTGAAGCGTCTCATATGCTCTCTTAGACTTTCTGAAACTCCAACTTCAAATATCTTATTCACGTGCAAGAGTGCAATTATACTCTAATGCACGTGATAAGAAAGCAATATTTTGGGATTTGAGAGACTAGTTTTATAGGAGTATAGAATAAATTGCTAAAATCTGTTCCCAAAGACTTCAAAGGAACTCTGAAAACATATCTATCTTACTTTTTACGGAATCTAATGAAGAGAGTGGAAAGAGTATAGAAAACGTAGATAATATAAGAAAGGCCAGCAATTAATCAGTGAGAGGGGATAAAGATGATACGAAAGATGATCCTACAAAGAAACAAGATAGTTTACCTTCAAAAAGGCTGTCCAGTCGTTGCTGGTACAAAGGGACGTTGGGGAGTTGAATTTCTTGTTTTAACATAAGATGGCCATATCCAGAAAAAACAGAAGTCTTTATCAAAACAAAAATAAATTCCACTGAATTGGTATACAGTATAAGAACATCGATGACAAGCAATATATCCATGTTCGTTGTTTGGGTAAAATATGCTAATATAACACTATATGTACCAACATATTAACATATATATATACCACAAACTTTTTCCCTACACCATTATTTTCTGATTCTAAATCGGTGTCAAAGGATCTTATGGCTAAAGGGCATAGGTATGCTATATATATACATAGAATTATGGAACCTACAAACCTTGAGCAGATGTGAAATGTCCTTCACTGATTTCAGTGTCTCCTGCAACGATGACATCAGCTCTAGCGAAGATATGAAAAAGGAAATCTCATATAGTCAAAAGAAACCTCTGGGAACATCAGTGAAAGGAACCTCTTTCAATTAATGGTCTAACTATTTTTTTCTTACTCAGAACAAATAAAGATTGGCTAAATTTCATGTTTATAAGCCTACAGAAAGTAGACACAAAATTTGATTTATTGTTTTCGCTTCTCTCCTGTTCATTATTAACTCCTAATCTGCTTGACATAAGGAAAAGTCCATCACACGAAATCAAGAAAGAAAAAGGATACAGCATTCAGACGGCGATCTAACACTTCAAGATCTAAAATTGGTCTCATAAACCAGCTTCTGAAATAGAAAGAAAGAGCTGACACAGTACGATTAGCAGTGGCTTCAGACCACTTATTATATACTTTTTGTTCTCGATTATTACCTTAAAAGGCGTCTACCCATTGGCGTGGCACACTGAAATAGGGCAGGTAAGTTAATCGTATATCCAACCAGCATCAACCAGAATGAACCAATGCAAGCAGAGCAAACCTTATTCATCACCCCAAACACTGAGAACCTTCATGTCAAAATTCCGTGAAATTTATCAATAAATCATAGCATAAAAAAATAACAACATCTAAGCCATTAGTCATTTACCCTTCCTTTGCCCGGCCAATGCCCATATGGCTTGGATGTTTATCTGTTTGAAATATCTGCAGAGCCTCATAAGCAGCTGCATCAAGTTTAAGAAAATTATTCCTGTTGAGAATTTTGTAAAGGATTTACAAGCAGCACTATCATCCCAAAAAAACAGGATAGTATGTTTCATCAAGAAAAAAAAAAGAATATTAAAGGATACAATGGTACTTCCATGAGTGAATCAATTGCAATTGATGCAGAACCAGATTCGTTCTGTTCCAGGGTTTCTACAATTCGTTCACTTTCTAATATAGCAAGAAGACCCCCACTAACACGAACTTGAACTTCACTGGTCACATCCATCATTGAACTCAGCTGCAATTTACAAAAATAAATGAAGAATCACCTTACAATATACATGAATTATATTACCAAATACTCAATTAGTTGGAACACCAACAGCTAGTTTCTTGCTTTAGGCAGAGAAGTCACTGGAGATATATTAATGACCATCTCTCTCTCTCTCCACTGTCAAATTAACTCCTTGTGACATCGAAAATATAAATAAATTATACATTACAATTGAGATTCCATTGCAGACTTAGAGTAACCAAATGAGCACGTTACACAGTGAAAGCTTATACAATGTTCATAGTAAAGAGAGAATAAGAGTTCCTTAGCTGTAACTTACATAACAAATCCTTTCTTTGATGTTTAAACCTATCATCCATCCCTGTTACTCGAAGATATACCAGTCTACACAACGTCGGGATAACAGTCAGTGCAAAACAGCAAATGTGATATCTCATGAGTCAAGAAAACTAGTACATCATGAGTAAAGAAACTGGAACTGCAGGAACCAGTTTCCTACTAGATCATTTCTTTCATTAGAATTCATCATGTGATCTGACTAATAAGGAGAAAAATAAAGTTGATTACACTTTCTGTACCTGTGCCATGCTTGCTCGTAGCTGAATGTTGAGCTCTTTACCAGCCGCACCATGGTTTTCTCTTCAGTTCCATCTGCAGAAACAGTGATATTATGCAAGACCATAGACTTAGAGACTCAAAATCTAACAAAATATATACAATCATACCACTCTGCTGCAAAGCAGCTACAAAGGACTCTTCACTTTTGGTGCTTGTGTAAATGATCAATGGATTCGCTTGATATTTGACTGAAAATATATAAAAAGATAAATGAAGCGATGAAAAGACATAAGGTAAACGTGCTACAAAGTAGTTGTAAAGCAATAATCCACTATATCAAACTCAATATAAAGAAAGTCTACATATAAAGATTGAGATTCTATTTCATATTGAAAATTCATACCCATATTAATCAAGGTAAAATCTGAGGAATCTTCCTCCCACACTTCTAGTACATGAAGCTGACGTAAACTACAGTCGTAGTAAGATACTCCAATTCTGAGAAAAGAATTTGTAAGTCAGATACTGATCCGTACTTAGACAAGGACATGAGCTTCTCCATCTGATAACCAGCTAAGATACTAAATTCACTCATACGCTCATTTTTTCACATGTACTGCAGAAATTGTGCACGGATGTATCTAAAAGAAGAAGTTGAAGTTGATTACTAACCGCCGACCATGCTGAATGCAAGCCATATAAACCTGCATTGCATTGAAAACAAATCGGTATACTGAAATACGCAGTAAGTGTAAGCAAGATTAATTGAATACACAGGGATTCAGAAATTAGTGTTTCTATCAACTCGACGCAACAACTAAATCCAGTTACTTCTAATAAAACTAATCTAAGGTTAAAACGAGAAAAGCTAGGGTTTATTAATATCTATACTATCGATTCCGAAAGAGACCAGAGGTTTTGATTCATATATTTCTAAATTAGCTAAGCTATGTCCAATTACTTTCACAAATCGATCACAACGGCAGAACACCCGCTCTCTCGAAAGACGACGAATATCACAATCAGAAGAGGCCGCGAATTCCGAGAGAATCTCAAATTGAAAATACCTGTGATTCGGTTTCCCTGTCGTCTCCTTCCTCCATTGCCGCAAGTTAGAACTTAGACCGAGAGTGAGAGAGGGAAAATTTAGAGAAGAGACGTTGGGAAGATGAAGAGTGAAGGGCGCGAAAGAGTATCCTGTTAATCCAAGAAATATCGGCGTTTAAGATAAAAGAAAATACTTTATCTGACGTTAAATCAAATATTGACTAAACTTGAGGCCCAATGGGTTTGATTTCGAAAAAAGGTAATTTATAATGACTAATTGACTATAATCATTGGAACTGGGCTCGTAGTAATTATTTTTTTGGTAGGCCCAATATAACTGTAAGGCCCGGACCGCTTTTATTTTGTTTCTTGAGCAAAGGAACTTTTTTCTTTTCTGGTATCAAGAGCAAAAAAACTTCGTTGAAGCGAGAAGTGACAAAACATCCAATTTCCGAGAAGATGACTGTAAGTCGGACTAATTTAAAGTTTCTTCTACCTTCAAGTGCTCATTCATTTCACTTTCCTGGAGATTTAAGAAATTGTAATATTTTTGATCGTGAATTCGTGATGTATTGTCGTGTTTTCTGGTGCAGTTTACGATTCCGCTTGAGAACGGGAATGGAGTGAAGAACGCGGAGGCTGAATCCAAAAGAACATTGTAAAATCTCTCTTAAGCTTCATGAATCTGAGAAAGAAATTTGGGAATTCTTTTGCTATTATTTTTTTTTTTGCTAGGTATCCTTATGTTACAGGAACCTCTGTGGTTGCAATCAAGTACAGAGATGGGATTCTAATGGCTTCGGATATGGGAGGTTTGTTATCTACCTAAAAGTATTCATGTTTTTTAGATGATGATAATAGAACCTCATTATTGCTTGCTTGCTCGATTAAGCAACATACTTAGTTCAGGGTTTGCTTTTTATGTATGCTTCATTAGACTCAAGAGTACTTGCAATATCAATGTAGATAGGTATACGCTAACAAAACCCCAGAGTCATATCTGAACATTTACGTGAATATGGTTCTTCAGTGTGGTCTTGTGAGAGGTATTTGAGTGCTCTAGTCTGATTAGCTTCTGTGACCAATTTGGATTTCGTCATTTACTGTAAAATGGAAGAAATGGCTTACTGGGAACGATAGGTTGTGACCTTTTTCCTATAACCTTAAATATATAGTGTTAGACCTTCTATTCCGAAGATATGATAGATTGGGCCAACAAATTGGATAAGTATGCCTTATTCTCTTCTAGACTTCCAACCATTTCCTTGACTCAAAAAGTGTGACCTTTATTTCCTGGTTAAAGAATGGTGACTGTTGCTGATCTGCAGGTTCTTATGGATCCACTTTAAGGTACAAAAATATTGAGAGGATGAAGTCTATAGGTAAGCACTCTCTTCTTGGGGCCAGTGGAGAAATCAGCGACTTTCAAGAATTGCTGCGTTATCTTGATGAACTCATGTAAGAATTTGTTTAATAGAATGTTTGTTTTGCCGTCTTAACCATTCCTTCTTTGGACCGTGATTTGAACTCTTTTTGTTTTCAGCTTGAATGATAACATGTGGGATGATGGTAATTCCCTGGGGCCAAAAGAGATTCACAACTATCTGACCCGAGTTATGTATAATCGCCGGAACAAATTCAACCCTTTGTGGAACACTCTCGTGCTGGGTGGTGTAAAAAATGGGGAGAAGTATCTTGGGATGGTAAAACTCAAGAACATTTTTTCACATTTGAATTTGTTATTGTGCTGTAACATGTTATGTACAGCTCAAGACTTTGGTTTTGGTGCTATGATGTTCTCTAGGTCTCAATGATTGGTGTTAGCTTCGAGGACAACCATGTTGCAACCGGGTTTGGGAATCACCTAGCTAGGCCCATTCTTCGTGATGAATGGCATGAGGACCTGAGTTTTGAAGATGGAGTCAAACTATTGGAGAAATGCATGCGGGTACTTCTGTACCGCGACCGATCTGCTATCAACAAGCTTCAGGTCTTTTTAATTTCAGTATTTTAACTGCATCTAATTGAGAATCAGATAATTATCCATACTCAGCTCTTTGGCAACTTTGCAGATAGCAAAGATGACAGAAGAAGGCGTGACGGTCTCTGAGCCATACTCCCTGAAGACATTCTGGGAGTTCTCAGCTTTCTCAAACCCCACAGTTGGTGCAGAAGGCTCCTGGTAATAACTAAAACCACTTAGCAAATCCAATAAATATGGAGATCTTTTGGAGAGCTGTTTCCTTTGTGTGATGTTAGTC
>JAKUCM010002553.1:0-82266 GCA_023374145.1 Lepidium sativum | reverse complement strand
CAACTGGGTTCAGAGCCGAGTTACGAGTGTTGGTAGCACGTCTCTTGGGTGGTATTTTCTGCCCATATCACACCAACAACTAATGCAACTAAGATACCCAATCAAACACCTCAAGAAATCATGAAATACAAAGAAAAATAATTACACACAAACCGACATATCAACACTCAAATTTGATAACTCAACCAATAAAAAACTTTTCTTTTCTTAAATCTTATATCAACTTATTTTATTTTTTCTTTTTCTTTTTACAAAACCAAAATTTTCTAAAATTTCTGTTTAAAATCATTTTAAAAAATCTTGACCCTCCACTTCAGAACCGGAGTGGCCTTAACCTAAGTTCTGATACCAATTGTAACACCCTGCTCCCAATCTTGAGATACAGTATGTTATTCCTTGGTATTGCCAAAAATATTTTTTTTGTAAAAATACACTAACGAACAAAAACCTTAAAAAAAATCGTGGAAAAAGGGAAAATAAAGAGGAAATGTATAAATACTCAGTGAGACGATCACATCTATTCACTGAGGCTTTAAACTCTAGCTTAATTAAAGAAGTAATATCCTATACATAAAACGCAATCATATACAACACATGTTTTTCAAAAAAAATTGTACCAAACATGTAGTCCGTCGTAGCATCCAACTTTACACACATCGGCTCAACCATCTGATCTTGATGGCTTGAGAGATACTAGAATACATCATACTATTTTTCATTGAAGAGATAACTTGTACCTCAATACATTCCATGACAAAAAAAAATATTCATGGAAGCGACAGCCGGTAGCTCGATACATTTCATGACAGTAATCCTTTCATTGAAGCAACATCTCATAGCTTGATTCATTCTATCTCAGTAATCCATTCATGGAACTCTGATAATAAGGTTTTACTCTAATGTTCAAATCCTATTATACTAGGATGTCGATGTAATATCATAGGTGTCAATCCAAGTGGGAGTGTAACTAGCAATTAGAATATGATAGATTACTCTAGTTCAAGCCAAATCGAGTAGATGATTTGTTATCTTTTAACCTAAATGAGCAATTTAAGCAATGTGAAACAAAAATAAAAATCAAAGTAAATCAACGTAGCAAAGTGAAATGGAGAGTAAACAACGGAACAAAGTGCAGTGAAAGCAAAAATCAAGTGCAATGAAAACAACTAAGCAATAGATGAGAAAAAAGGTTTTGTAAGGGGTGGAGATTATGGACCAGTGTCTCACTTGAAGTCATTAAATCGCTTAACAAACTCAAACAAAGCAGATCTCTAAGCAATAAACTTATAATTATTGAGTCCACTCTCATGGCAAATAATCTTAGTAAATCTATCAACCGACCTTATCTTCATAAGCGTTTAACAACCTAACTAGCGTGAAAAAAAAAATTAAAACTGCCAAATAAGCACCTTAGACAATTAATCTGAGATGGTTGAATCAGATAGTTCAACACACCTATCGGGAGATAAACTTTTATGATCATTTTTCAATTGATCAAAAAGGAACAAATATTAACAGCACTGAAACAAAAGAGATCAATATTATTCTACTCTTAAGCGACTTATAAAACTTAAGATCCACGATGGTCTACTTCGATCCCTTAGGAACCCTAAGTTAACTACTCAGAAATCATAGCTAAAACAATCAAAATAACAATCAAAGTGGATCATATGATAATCAAATTTAGAAAGTAAACGTTATAATAACAGCAAACGGATACTGAATTAAAAGATCATAAAACGAAAGTAAAAAATCCGTGTCCTAGAATTCAACAGTGAAAAGCTAAAAATTGTTTTTGAAACAGCGGTAAAAACTTAGATTAAAAACGTATTCATAACACCAAAGAGGTATTTATACTAATCCCCTCGTTAAACCTAAAAATGAAAACAAAAAACTAAGTAGGATAGTTGACTCGACTTCGTGGGTTGAGTCGAGTAATTGGAAAGTCAAAAGTGTAGTTGCATCGGCCCATCATGTATAGTGACGTCAAGCTATGATCTGGTTCATTACGCTGATGGGATCCGAGTTATCATTAATTTAAAACTCGAGTCGTCCTTGTTGTGGCTTCATGATCTGAGTTGTCTTTGATGTGGCTTCATGATCCAAGTCACGTTGTCGTGGCCTGATGATCCAAGTCGCGTTGTCATGGCTTCATGATCCGAGTCACGTTGTCGTGGCTTCATCTCTAGTCCAAACTTCCTGAAAATAACTCCAAGTGCAATGTGTATGCGATGCAAATGTAACACTCGCAAACAAAGTACAAATGACTCAATTGTGATGTAAATACAATGAATATGTATGAAAAGTGAACTAAGAATGACTCCTAAAACATGTTAAAATGAGTATATATCAAAATGACAACCCGTAACTCATTACATGTCAACCCTTTAAGAGACTTTTCTTTACATCTTTTATTTACTTTTCTAACTTTTACCTACTCAAACAATATTTTATCTCGTCACGAGATAGCATAACAACAATATATTTATGTATTATAGATAATAAATCAAGCAATTATCCTATTCTCAAATAGCCACAAAATTCTGATATATTTTTTATAATAAATAATATATATTTCTATTTATTAAAATAATTTAATATTTAGATAAATATTTCAAAATTTCACTGGAGCTAAAAAACTCACAAATCACATTCTCACCTTGGCCTAGATTGAAACCAAATGAGAAACGTCGCACTGGAATGAAAGCTGGATTACAACTTCAACTTCTGATAGAACACAAAATCTGGAAAGCAGACTCTTGAGACTTTTGAACAACAGGTTGATCGTTTTGTAGCTCTTATGGTTCTCTATAAAAACGCTTTGAAGTGATCATTTTTAAATGACTGTCCACTTTATTTTGTTGAAATGAATTGTTTGTTAAATTTGATAAGAGTATGGATATATAATTGACCGTGTATATTTAGTTTCCAATTGTATAGAGCTCTCGATGTGTATATATTGTAAACAGTTCACAATAATATATTATGTGATTCTCAGATCTCAATATGTTATCAAAACCTTCTCTAGGGTTTTAACCTCGCCACCGTTTTTCTCCTTTTCTTCTGCCTCTTTGTTTATCTTCTTCTGTATTCCTTACTTCATAATCTCTCTGTTTTACGATTTCAGTCTTATTTCTCTCTGATCTCATGGCTAATGACTCAACTGCTGAAAGAACCTCGGTGTTCAATGTTACCAATCTACAAGCTACTCTTCTATCGATGAATATGTCCAACATCACCAAACTCACGTCTAGAAACTACTTGATGTAGAGAAATCAGGTTCGTGCGTTTCTTAGGGGACATGAATTGCATCTATTTATTGATGGTTCTACAGCAATTCCTACGCCTAATATTGTCACTAATGGTGTCTCCTCGCCTAATCCGGCATACGCTCCATGGCAACGACAAGATTGTTTACTCTACAATGCTTTGTTAGGAGCTCTTTCTCCTCAAGTTCAGTCTCTCGTGTCCATTGCAACTACAACAAAAGAGATTTGGTATAGCTGTGCTGAAGCATTTGGCAATCCATCTCGAGGTCACATACGGCAACTCAAACATCAACTACGAACATCTGTCAAAGAAACCAAGTCTATCACATATTATCTCTGATTCATGAGACCAAATCAGATGATCTTGCACTTCTCGGAAAGCCTCTTGATGCAGAGGATTTTGTGGAACAAATACTTGCTGGACTGAGTGAAGAATACAAGCCAGAAATTGATGTGATCAATGGCCGTGACAATCTGATTTCTTATAGTGAGCTTTACGCACGGCTATTAAACCACGAACCATGATTCTCTGTACAGAGTCCTCTGTTGTTGCACCAGTTATCGCCAATGTCGTTGACACTCGATCTTGCCAACACCAACGTCCTAACAGCTTCAATCAAAACCGCAACAACTCATCTCAACGCTACAACAACAACTTCAACTCTCAACAGCAACCTCGCTTCACTAAACCCTACAACCGAAAGTGTCAGGCATGTGGGTTCAAGAGCATAGTGCCAAGTATTGTCCAAAATTTCGTCTTGTCCGTGGACAAGGATCACCATCATAATGACAACCTCCACCAGCTCAACACTATGCTATGTAGAACTACAATCCTACGAGTCAGCCTTGGAAACAGCAACCAACACAACATGCTCCTAGGGACAATGTTGCTCTACTCTCGGACCTTCTACATTGTTAGTGGACTTCGGAGCCTCGCATCACATGACAGCCGATCTTGGTAATCTTGCAACACATCAGCCGAACGATGTGCATCTCGGTGAGCCTTGCCTATCACACACTCGGGTTCTTTTTCTCTACCTTCTTATACTCGTCCATTTCACTTCAATAACGTCTTATGTGTGCCTCCTCTTGATAAAAACTTAATATCTGTTTTTCAATTATACTAATGGTGCAGCTGTCACGTTTACTCCCACTTACTTTCAGATTCGGGATTTACAAATGCAAACTCATCGCTTGGAAGGAAAACCTAAAGACGGTACTTATAAATTATTGGATTTGATTAAGTCTTCATACGAATTAACTTCATCTTACTTTAGGGTTCGTATAAACTATGGTTTTATTGAATAGGTATATGTATAATCGAATGGTTGTATTTATAAGATTGTAAGGTTGTGTCTTTAGGTTTAGAGATGTCTTTAGAAGACACAACCCTTGATAACTAAGTGTGTTGTATAAATACTCTTTTCATAATTAATAAAGACATATTGTTCTGGTTTTTGTGAAACATAAAGCAAAATAGAAAACAAAGAATTTTGTTTTCTCTTCAACGAAAAACAGAGCACAAGCATACGAGAGTTTTGATCATAAGAAAGAACAAACAAACGTTTGTTGTTGTCCGATTCTAAACACTAAGAGAGAAAAGTCCAACATGGTATCAGAGCCAATGGAGACAACGGTGCACCAAACCATTCCAATCTTCAACGGAAATTCCTACAGTTTCTAGAAAATCAAATTGACAACAATTTTGAAAACCGGAAAACTATGGGATGTAATTGAGACTGGAGTCATGGAATCTTCGAATCCAGAGGTCATGCCTGCATCAATAAAAGATAAAGAGGATTGATTGCTTAAGGATATGATGGCGTTGCAAATCCTACAAAGTGCAGTTTCGGAATCTATCTTCCCTAGAATCGCCTCTGCATCTTCTTCCCGAGAAGCATGGATCGCTCTTGAGATGGAATTTCAGGGAAGCCAACAAGTCATAATGATTAATCTTCAAACCCTAAGGAGAGAATATGAAAATTTGAAGATGGAAGAAGGTGAGATGATAAACGATTTCACAACAAATTTAATAAACCTAAGCAATCAACTTCGAGTACATGGAGAAGAGAAGACCAATTACCAAGTGGTTCATAAGGTGCTTATCTTTGTACCACAGAGATTCGATAGTATTGTTGGGGTACTCGAACAAACAAGAGATCTATTAATTCTCTCAGTCATAGAATTGATAGGAACTCTAAAAGCACATGAGAGATGTCTAAATCTCTGAGAAGATCTTATCAATGAGGGTGCCTTCTATGGAGAAAATTTTCACTCAAGAGGAGGAAACAAGCAAAGTAAAAAACGCCATGAGAAGACCAACAAGTGGCGTGGCATGTGTAAGATGAACAATCACAATGAGATAGATTGTTTCATAAAGAAGAATGAGAATGGTATGCATAGATTTGCAACAAACGAGAGGAAGTGCTATGTTTGCAACAAACCAGGCCACATAGCAAGAGATTGTCGTCTTGGAAAAAATGAAAGAGCACATCTAAGTTTAGATGAATCCGCTGGTGAAAGTGAAGATGAATGTCACATGCTCTTGTCAGCCGTTGAAGATAAAAAGACTTTAATTTGAGATGATGAATCATGGCTAGTGGACAGCGGTTGTACTAATCACATGTTAAAGGATTCAAGACTCTTCATAAATATAGATCACAATAAGAAGACCACTATTCGGATTGGGAATGGTGAAAAACTTATATCTGAAGGAAAAGGAGACATAAAAGTTTCAACTACCAAAGGAGGATATCACATCATCGAAAACATTCTCTATGTACCCGAGTTAGCAATAATTTTGCTAAGTGTTTCTCAGATGTTATCAAAGGGATACCGACTCATTTTTGAAAATGAAAGTTGCATCATCCAAGATCAATAAAGAAGGAAGATCATAGATGTCAAGATTAAGGACAAAAGATTTCCAATTGAGTGGAAAAAATCAAGTATAGAAACATATATAGCATACGAAGAAAAAGAAAACAAGACGAGATTATGGCACAAGCGTTTGGGTCATGTAAACTATGACGAGTTGGAGAAAATGCAGAAGATGAAGGCAGTAGAAGATCTCCCAAAGTTTACAGTAGCAAGAGAAGTATGTGATTCATGCGAATTGGGAAAACAAACGAGGAAACAGTTTCCAAAGGAATCACAAAGCAGAACAAGTCAAGCATTAGAACTTGTTCACTTGGATGTTTGTGGTCCAATGCAAACTAATAAACTCAAGTAAGTATTTTCATACATTTATTGATGATAATTCCTAGATGACATGGGTATATTTCATGAGAAAAAAAAGTGAGGTGATGTCAAAATTCAAGTTGTTCCAACCATTTGTGGAGAACCAATCGGAGAAAAAGATCAAAAAATTAAGGACTGATAGAGGAGGAAAATACTTCTCAAACGAATTCAAAAAATTATGTCAAGAGAGTGGCATACATCATGAGATATCAACTCATTATTCTCCTTAACAAAATGGTATTGCTGAAAGAAAAAATAGGACACTTGTTGAGATGGCAAGATCAATACTCAAGGAAAAGAACTTGCAAAAAAGTTTTGGGCTGAAGCAATAACAACATCAACATACTTACAAAATTGTTTGCCATCAAATTCATTGGAGAAAGGAGTTACACCATTGGAGAATGGAGTGGAAAGAAACCTAGAGTTGAACACTTAAAAGTTTTCGGTTGTGTATGTTACATACATATACCGAATGAGAAGATAAGTAACCTCGACAAAAAATCGAAACAAGGGATCTTTGTAGGTTACAGCAATGAATCAAAAGGATATCGTGTGTATTTGGTGAATGAGGATAAAATTGAAGTTTCAAGAGATGTCACTTTATGCGAGAATAAGACATGGAGGTACAATGAAGAAAATAAAGGGAAATTCATTCTATCACAAGTCAAGATGAACACACGAGTACAAGGATATGATGAAGATCTAAATCATCAAATAGATCAAGTAAGTAATTCTTTCAATCAACTTCAGATTTCAAACAAAAATCGAAATTTAAATCAAGGAGGAGAGGAATCGGTTGGTCCAAGAGGTTTTCGATCAATAAATGAGTTGATGGGACTAACAACTGAAGTTGAAGAAGAAGCGCGTACCCATGAAGTATGTCTCCTAATTGCTGAAGAACCACGAGCCTTTGAAGAAGCTTTACAAGACAAAAATTGGTTAAGAGCAATGAAGGAAGAGCTTCAAATGATAGAAAAGAGCAGAACATGGAGCATTGTTACAAGACCAAGTGACAAAAACGTGATTAGTGTTAAATGGATCTTTCGGCTAAAGACCAATGCAAGTGGAGATGCGATTAAACACAAAGCAAGATTGGTGGCAAGGAGATTCACACAAGAATATGGAGTGGATTATCTTGAGACATTCGCACCAGTTTCAAGGTACAATACAATCATAACCATCATGGTTATTGTTGTTCAAAACAGATGGAAACTCTATCAAATGGATGTGAAATCAGCCTTCCTAAATGTTGAGATAGAGGAGGAGGTATACATAGAACAACCTCCAGGATTTTTCGAGGAAGGAAGTGAAGATAAAGTTATCAAACTCCACAAAACGCTTTGTGGTCTAAAACAAGCACCTAGAGCATGGTATCGCCGCATTGATGGATATTTCATCGAAAATGGATTCAAGAGAAGTATCAATGATGCAGCACTCTATGTTAAAAGAGGTACAAATGAAATATTGGTAGTCAGCTTATATGTCGATGACATTATAATCACAGGAAGCAATCTAAAAGAAATTGAAGACTTTAAAGGAAAAATGAATGTCAAGTTTGAGATGACAGATTTAGGAGAACTCAGTTTCTTCCTTGGCATGGAGATAACTCAAGACAAGAATGACATATTTTTATCACAAGAAAAATATGCCAAGAAAATTCTAAAGAAGTTTGGAATGCAAGACTGCAAGATACTATCAACACCTTTAAAATCTAACGGCAAAAGAAATGAAGCCTTAAAGGAGAAACTTGAAGATATTACAAAGTATAGGAGTATGATCGCAGGTCTACTATATCTTTGTGCTTCACGACCAGACATTATGTTTGAAACTTCATATTTCTCTCAATACATGTCTGCTCCAACAATGCAACATTATCAAGAAACAAAATGTGTGCTAAGGTATGTTAAAGGAACCTTAAAATATGGTATACATTTCAAGCAAGTCGAAGCACCAGAATTGGTAGGCTTCTCTGACAGTGATTGGGGAGGTTCGGTGGAAGACAAGAAGAGTACAAGTGGCTATGTCTTCACCTTGCGATCAGGTGCTTGCTGCTGGAATTCAAGCAAACAGAAGACGGTAGCTCGATCAACTGCTGAGGCTGAATCTATTGTGATATGTTCTGCAGCAAATCAAGCAATATGGTTACAACGATTAGTGAACGAACTTGGATTCAAAACTGAAAAAGGTACTCGTATTTTCTGTGATAATCAATCTGCAATTGCTATAGGAAAAAATCCAATTCAACATTGTCGAGCAAAGCATATCGACATCAAATATCACTTTGTAAGAGAAGCTGAGCAAGAAGGGAAAATCAAACTTGAGTATTGTCTACAGGAGTTTCAAATTACAGACATTCTAACAAAACCTCTAAGTACATCACGGTTTGAAGATTTAAGAGAAGAACTAGGAATAACAACGAAACCATAATTAAGGAGAAGTATTGGATTTGATTAAGTCTTCATAGGAATTAACTTCATCTTACTTTAGGGTTCGTATAATCTACAGTTTTACTGAATAGATATATGTATAATCGAATGGTTTGGTTTGTAAGATTGTAAGGTTGTGTCTTTAGGTTGAGGGATGTCTTTAGAAGATACAAACCTTGATAATTAAGTGTGCTGTATAAATACTCTTTTCATAATTAATAAAGACATATTGTTCTGGTTTTTGTGAAACGTAAAGCAAAATTGGAAAACAAAGAATTTTGTTTTCTCTTCAATGAAAAACAGAGCACAAGCATACGAGAGTTTCGATCATAAGAAAAAACGTTTGTTTTTGTCTGATCCTAAACACTAAGAGAGAAAAGTCCAACATAAATGACCTCATTGCTCGTATACACCATTGTCTCTAGCGTTGCCTCCACTATCAAAACTTCTTTGTCCGATTTGCATTCTCGCCTCAGACATCCTACTTTACCTATTTACAAAACTAGTGTCTTAATTTGCTTTACCTATTTCAAACAATGATTTACTTGCTACTACTTACAATGGTTGCTCTATTTATAAATTGCATGTTACCCGTTAAAACGTCTTTTTAAAAATCTTCTTCGCCTTTAGATATTGTATTTTATGATGTGTGGACGTCTCCTCTTATGTCTATTGATAGTTTTAAATAATATGTGATATTTGTTTATAATTTTATTAGGTATTATTGGTTATATCCTTTAAAGAATAAGTCTGAGATTTTCAACGTTTTTACAACTTTCAAAAATTTAGTAGAAAATCGTATTCAAACTAAATTATGAACCCTTTATATCTACAATGAGGGTGAATACATTGGTCTACAAAATTTCCTTGCAAGTCATGTAATCTCTCATATGACCAATCCGCCTCACACGCCTGAACATAATGGGATTGCTGAAAGACGTCATCAACATATCGTCGAGACTGGTCTAACCCTTATGCATCATACATCAATGCCAAAGTTCTATTGGACATATGCTTTTGGCACGGCGGTATACCTTATTAATCACATGCCATCACAAACCCTTGAGTTCAAAACTCCCTTTTATCATTTGTATGGTTTGAATCCAAATTATCAAAATCTTCGTGTCTTTGGGTGTATTTGCTTTCCTTGGTTAAAGTCTTATACATCTCACAAACTTAATGATAGATCAATTCCTTGCGTTTTTCTTGGTTATTATCTAACTCAACATGCTTATTTTTTCCTAGATAGAAAAATATCTCGTATATACACTTCTCGCCATGTAGTTCTTCATGAAATAGTTTATCCATTTGCGGGTGCCACACGTATTGAAGAAATTACATCATCTGAAGAACTACAAACTCTAGCTGCTCAAGCCACGGTCTCGGTTATTACTCCTAAAGCTCGTTGCTCCCTTGGCAAGCTACATCAGCTGCCTTGCCCACCACGTCCCCTTCACAAACTCAATCCCAACACAACAGTCACCACCAGCTGGGTCCTACCCCCACAATCTCAAACTCTTACTCCTCGGATACTCATGACAGTGTCGCTGCAATCACTACTCCAGCTGACTCACCTCAACAATCTATGGAGACCTCAACTTCAACATCACAACCAACATATACTCTTCTGTCACCACTAGTAGTTAGGAAGAGCACACAAATAAAGAAACCAGTTGAGAAACTAAACCTCAGCACCATTGTTTCTCCGCCTTCCAACACGATACCAAAAACTCTAGCTAAAGCTCTCAAGTGCGCTTATTGGCGCAAAGCCATGACTTCTGAAATCAACTCGCATATTAGGAATCATACATGAGATCTGGTATATAAAACTGATGCTTCAAATGTTGTTGGTTGCAGGTGGATTTTTACAATCAAAAGAAAACCTGATGGCACGATTGATTGCTACAAAGCTCGTCTTGTAGCCAAAGGATACAACCAGAGACCGGGTATAGACTTCCAAGAGACCTTGAGCCCAGTGGTCAAGCCAGCGACCATTCGGATCGTACTCAGCACAGCAGTCACACGCAATTGGTCTTTAAAACAACTCGATGTCTACAATGCATTTCCACAAGGGAATCTTGACGACAAAGTATATTTGATGCAACCACCAGGTTTTCCAAATAAATACAATCCAACAGCGGTTTGTAGGCTTCGCAAAGCAGTTTATGGCCTTAAATAAGCTCCTCGCACTTGGTACATGGGGCTCCAAAAATTTATAGTTCAATCCGGGTTCACTAATTCCATTGCTGACCCCTCGCTCTTTATCTACAAAAAAGACAACATACTTTTATACATGCTTGTCTATGTGTTTGAAGTAGTCATCATGGAAAACAGCCCTCCTCACATATCTCAGTTTATTACTTCTCTTTCTACTCGTTTTTCACTTAAAGATTTAGGCGATTTGTCATATTTTTTGGTATTGAAATTACTCGCAGAAACAAGGCTTGCACCTAAATCAATGTAGTCATATTACAGATCTTCTACATAAGGCAAACATGGAGGATGCTAAGCTGATGCCCACACCAATGTGTTCGAACTCTGTCCTCGCGCTTTTCTCCAGTAATCCACTCGATGTTGCAACCAAATATTGGACCATTGTTGGCAGCTTGCAATATCTCTGTATCACGCGACGAGACATCTCCTTTGCTGGCAACAAGCTCTCAGAATTCATGCATAGGCCCATCACTGATTACTGGTCTGCGGTCAAAAGCTTGTTTTGCTATTTCTCAGGCACATGTTCTCACGGGATCTTCCTTCGGACAGATAATACTCAAGACCTGCATGCTTTCACTGATGTTCATTGAAGAGGAAATAAGGATTAGTACACCTCCACAAGTGCGTATATAGTGTATATTCGCCACATGTAATAACTATAAATTATATTACATTAATATGATTTAATCTAATTAATTTATATTCTTTAAATTATAAAAGTAAGAAACATTTTTTTGCACAAAGCTCATTATATAAACCAGACAGAAATAAAATTAATATTGGTCTCACTAAGACCTCGACCAGGTTCGAGATATGAAATGCACGTGTGATGTGTAGGGAGGTTAGTGTTGTGTAGTATAAGACGAACAAAGCCAAGTAATCTTGGGTTTATTATGCACATGTAATTATATGATTCATCGTCTTGTTTGTTGATAGTACCTTTTGGTCCATTTCTATTATTACCCTTTCATTCATATATATTTTTATTTATTTATAAATGTACCATATTAATAAACATTGTGTACTTGATGTCTTCTCAAAGTCTCATTCATTATAAAAAGTTAGATATATATCTTCCCTCTTTTAGATTGCCCATTCATGGCTCACACTTTCCTCCACCAACCCTTTGAAAACAATTTTTCATTTTTTGTTTTTTTTTGTTTCCCAACTTATCTTGAAATCATTGATCCTAAACAACCATTTAATCATTTTTTATATGATTGATAAACAAGATAAGTAGATATAATAGGAAAGTAGAAGCCATATGGAGCAACAATGGCTTTGAGAGGAAGACAAAATCAAAAACTTGAGATATGAACACTTAGAAACTACAACAAGAACACACTCTTTGGTCCTTTTGCCTTTGCTTACACCACAAATCACCCAACCACGCATTCACTTCCAATTCCATCATTCTCTCTAGCTAGTAATCCTTTTGCTTGTTGAAATATAAATATATTATACTTTAAGTATATGTTCTTAGCTTTACACTAGAATTTGCTTTCCAAAAATAGCTTTTGCGGTGCGTTTTGTTAATACTGCACAAATTTTTCATCGTTTAGTTTAGTTGCTTAATATCATAGCGAAAATTTAGAATCCTTTTCATAAATTTATTTAGAGGTCAAAATTGAGATTGCTCAAATTTGTAATTTTCCATTGTACTTTCCAACAAAATTAAACTCAGAATATTGCAATAGCCTCATGATAGGATTTGGAGTTTCAGAAGTTTAAGTAATATATCAGATCATTTCGATTTAATTATTAAAACCAAAATTCTATATATACAGGTATAGTTACTAGTGCAAACAAATTTTTTTGTCAACTACACTAATGACTTTTAAATCCTTCTCTTACTATTGCAGGTAGGGGGTTCGGTTCCTAGTGACTCAAAAATTTGTAAACTGACGATCACATGTTAAATTGAACATCTCATTGATTGTTTTAAGTAATTACTTTTTTAAAACCAAATTAGTTAACTATAATGCGTTGATTCACCGTTCAATATATCGGCTTATTAGAGAAAACATAACAATTCATTATTGTATTAGACACATTCATGACTCAGAAACTAATGAGAAGCATCACATCGAGTTCAAACTTTGAATTATTTAAGAATCACAACTAAAATAATTTATTTATTTAACTCTAATTCAAACTTTAACTTTCCACTCGTGAGTAACAACTATGCTTTGATTCGGCTTATTGCGTTCTATGCTTCTTCGTGAAGACTCATATACAGAGCTAATGATTATATCATGCAATGATCATCCCTTTTCCATACTCTTTATTACTCTCGAAACGTCTCTCTTATTCTTACTCATCTCTCGAAAAACAAAAACAAAAATCAAGAGAAAGAAAAATACAATAGCTTATCTTTCTCTTCAAGTGTATAAAAGAATAATTCTGTTCTCACATTTTCCGACCTTAAATAGAGGAAGACAAAGGAACAAAAGGGTCAATACAAATGATAACTTCTTCCGAAGAAGGTGGTAATAAAATTCTTGTGGCGATCTCGTTGGACCACGACGAGAGCCAACATGTTCTGTCTTGGGCCATCCATGTCCTTGCTAAACCAAGTGATACCATTGTTGCTCTTCATCTTCTAGGTTAGTCTTTATAACTAACTTCCTCTGCTTTTTTTGTTGATCATATAAATAATTGGGAAACGAAATGTTTTTGCTGCAGTTGGTGAAGAGCCGAGAAAGCTACCGATGAAGAAGAAAAAGAGAACTCAGATTCGGCGTGCTAAAGCTCAAGTTATCTCCATGCTCGGAGAGTTCGCTTACACTTGCTATCATAACCAGGTACCACCCCACTTTTTGTTAACCGGACTAAACCGGATTTGTGGATTTTTGGTAATTGGCATATTCAAATTTGCATGTTTTTACAACTTAACAGGTAAGTTTGGAAGCCAAGGTAGGGTTTAGTTCAAACATTGGAAAAGGACTAATCGATGAAGTCGTTTCGAGTTCTGCTCATTATCTTGTTCTTTCTCGACCAACCCCTCATGAATTCAGGTAATAAACTGGACATTTTCTGGTCCGGTTAAGAAATTCATGATCTGATTTAGAATACTTTTGATAGCTCGTTTGTGTTTTCATTCATATAGGATATGGAGCGACATCACAAGGTTTGTTTCCGATTATGCTCCGTCAAGTTGCTCAGTTGTTTTAATTGGAAATAAGAGAAAACCGCGTAAAGATTGTTACTCTGACTCTTTGATTTCTCGAGGTTTGAACATATTAATATCTCTTAAGTTTGGTACTAATATTTGTTTAGAGCTTTCAAAGACTAACAAAAGATGTTTTTGTCAGACACAAAGAGTGAGAAGTATTCACCGCGCAGTGTATTAAACGCGCTATCAAGAGATTCACTTAGCTCTTCAGGCGATGATGCTTCAAGTTTCAATTGTTCAGTGATCTCATCTAGCTTCGCTTCACCTTCAGACAAATCCAAACATAAGTCAATGTCTCCCTACAGATTCATATCTTCCCTTATCATGAATTCTCTTCTAAGGAAATGGAGAGGAAGCGAAACTAAGAACAACCCTAAACCTCAACCTCTAATTCAATGCTTCACTTACAACGAGATCTCTAAAGCCACAAATGATTTTCATCAAGGTGAACATTAGAGAGACCATACTTTTGATCAAATGCATCAACCTAAGACAAAAATACTGGAACTTTTGTTTCTTGTACAACAATCTAATCGAAGTTTATGGTTAAATTTCAGAGAACATAATAGGTGTAGGTGGGTACTCTGAAGTGTATAGAGGAGACTTATGGGATGGAAGAAGAATAGCAGTGAAGAGATTAGCCAAGGAGAGTGGTGACATGAATAAGGAGAAAGAGTTTCTTACAGAACTTGGCATCATAAGTCATGTCTCTCATCCCAACACAGCTCTTCTTTTAGGTTGTTGTGTTGAAAGAGGTCTCTATCTTGTCTTCAGATTCTCCGAGAATGGAACCTTACACTCAGCATTGCATGGTATTCTAACTTCAAATGACTTTATGTCGTGGTTACGATATGATATAGTGTTAGCATTGGACTGGTTTTGAAATGTATAATGTTGAAACAGAGAAGGAAAACGGATCGCTAGATTGGCCTATACGGTACAAAATTGCGGTTGGAGTTGCACGAGGACTACATTATCTTCACAAACGCTGTAACCATCGGATCATTCATCGTGATATCAAATCTTCCAATGTTTTACTTGGACCAGATTACGAACCGCAGGTGAGGTTACTTGTCGCTAAAGCAACTCGAATTCGGTCTTTATACATGTATGAAAACTTGATGTAATTGTCATTTACAGATAACTGATTTTGGATTAGCGAAATGGTTACCTAACAAATGGACTCACCATGCGGTTATACCAGTTGAAGGAACGTTTGGTTATATAGCACCAGAGTCCTTAATGCAAGGAACTGTCGACGAGAAAACTGACATTTATGCATTTGGTATTCTCCTTCTTGAGATCATAACCGGACGAAGACCGGTTAATCCCTCCAACAGACACATTCTCTTATGGGTACACAATTGTTCAACTCTATTTCTTCTAAGACCCAAAAAGTAACCCTCCGATTCACTCAGAGGTTTCCTCTGATTAGACAATGATATTTATTGATAAGAAAGTGTTAAAAATGAACAGGCAAAGCCGGCGTTGGAGACAGGTAACACTAGAGAATTGGTTGATCCAGAATTGGAAGATAAGTACGATGATCAACAGATGAACAGGCTTGTCCTTACAGCTTCGCATTGTGTCCAACAATCACCGGTATTACGACCAACCATGACTCAGGTTGGTTACATATTCGATGCCAATAATAGATTATTAGAACCAAACGGCCCAAAAACAAAAAAAATTATAATTGTTTTTGGTTTTGTATTGTGTAATTGAAGGTATTGGAGTTACTCACAAATGGAAACGAGGCTGAGATTGCAAAGAGCTGGAGAATGCCTCAGGATATTAATAATGATGATGATGAATGGGATGATTATTCTATGACTTTTGGAGATGATGTTCCTTTAGATTCTTCTTTTTGATTCTTTTTTTTTTCTTTTAACATCTCATATTTTTTCTTTCTTTCTCAGCTTATGAGATCTTTAAAGTTTCATCCATTATGTATCACTATTCACAGCTAAAAACTAAGTTACTCAATATATAATTTCTAAACCGTTTTTATGTAAAACTAAAACGTGGTCTAACTAGAAAAAGAGAGGGACGGCGACGGCCATTAGGGTTAGGTTTCTTCGGGAGTTTTCGGGGGGTTTGCGTCTTCGGCGTTCACCAGGGGCGCCGATTAGTGGTTGGGTTTGGTGTCGAAGGGTCCGATTATGGTTTAGGGGCTGTTTGGGGGTGTCTCGTTGGGTTAGTAGGAGGGTGTGTTTGCTCTCGGGGTCTTCGGAGAAGTTATTAGGACCCTTAAGTTCCGGTTTCGCCCAATCTCGAGTGAGTTTGGGGTTCTAGATAGCTCAGATTGATTCGGGATCTGAGGGGGGTGTTTTGAGGTTAGGGTTGTGCGGGAGTTTGGGTTCGTCCTTCTTCTAACTAAGGGGCGTTAGGGAGGGTTTAGATCCGGGGTTTCAGGTTCTCTGGGGGGCGGTGGTTCTCAGATCTGCCGTGGTATTTCGTCTTACTGGGTGGTTTCTAGTTTGCTAAAGGCTTGATTAGGTTTCGGGAACAATACCTTCAATGAGGAGTTTCGAAGGTAGGCGCTTATGTTGATTCGTAGTATTGTTGACTTGAATTTGGAATACTTGTATGTGGTATCGAAGGTAGAAAGTTATGTCTGCCTAAGAGTAACATGGTTAAGTCAGGTGATGAAGGGTTTTCTTTCTGGTAATATTATCTCCAGAAAGTGGCCTTGTCGTATGATCCGAACTGAGAGAAGTTATCTGGAACCCATAAAAAGGGTTACATTTGCCTTTTTGGAGTGAACCTTTTAATATATCAGAATTTTGTTTCAATTAATGCAATTGTTACAAGTTGTGGTGAGTGTTTGATACGCCATGATCGAGACTTTGGGAGTTTGATCTATGAGCAGAAGGGGATTGTTTATGTTTTTCGAGTATTAACAGTTTTTAAAATAGATAGAGGTTGGGTCTGGAGTAGAGAGAGTTGGGGGGAAGAATACATCCCTACCAATAAGAAACTGGGGTTGAAACCTATGTTGAGAATCTTAAAGTCTGGTTGTGGTTTTATACAGATTAGGTGTATATGGTATAGGATGAGAAAGACATATTTGTGGTACAATATACATTATTGTGGAGTGCTGCAGACTGAATTCTTAATTGGTACATCATGTATGTTCCATCACTTTTCAGGAAATAGAGGTGCAAGGACAGAGAACCGGCTGGGAGATTTTTGGTTGAGAATATCAATGTTGAATGAAGGCGGTGGGTCGGTGAAATTAGTATATAAGGTAAGCCTTGCTAAACTACTGCAAATATTTACTTTGAATTCCTATCTGAAGCACAATGGTGCAATCGCGCTATTAGGAATCGATTCTGATATACTCAAAAGTTAGTGTAATGTATGTGTCTTGAAAGTTTTGAATTTCGAGGATCACTTATCGGTAATTGGTTTGATGACGTGTTTTTCTGTGAGGAAAGCTGGGAGACTTCTGGGATATTCACGCCTTTGTGAGTATAAAAGGGTGTTGGTTGTGTTAGATCAAATATTATGGCTGTATAGGGGATTCTTAGGCCTCTATATTAGGGGATGTTATAATTTAGTCAAACACCTATGGTTTCAAATTTTGAATAAGGATTCTGTATCCATATCTACTAGAATCGGATTTCAATATTTTTAGGAAAGGGTCCTAGTTTTTAGCAATAAGATACACTATGAATCTGTGGAATTGTTAACAGTCCGGTTTTGTAGGGGTCTAACAGACCTTAAAAATAGGGAGGAAATACAACAGTTTGTTGTGGGATGGATTGGGTATAAAGACCCCTCTTGGTTCACGTTTCCTGTAGCGCTTTATAACTTACCTGATCTTGAAAGCATTCTCTGGTGCTTTACTGTTTTAATCGATCTTTCTGGTGCAGTATTTTACATGGCGCAGATGGGTTTACATAAGAAGGGTGTGTCGATCTCATCACCACCTCGTGTATTGAAGATAAGGATTCCGAAAATTGACAATACTGCGTTGCTGGCACGGAGCTCGAAGGTGCTAAAACGTAGATATGTTTCTTTTTCGGATGCCTCAATTTTGGAATTTAGTGGGAAGGGTATGTGGTCTTAACCTGGGTAATAGTCGTTTTCAATTTGAATTTCAAACTGAATCTGATTTGCTTAGCGTCCTAGATTATGGGTCTGTTAATTTTGATAATTGGATGGTCGCGTATGCCCCGTGGAAAGCGATGGCAGACGCAGACTATCCAAATTTAATTCGTCTTTGGATTAGGATAACGGGGATACCTTTCGAGTATAGAGTAGAGGAGGTTTATGGGTTGGTAGCGGGATCTTTAGGCTTAGTAATTAATATTGATGTTCTAAAGGGTCAAGTGCTAATAGAGGTTCCATGTTCTAAACTATTGGTGTTCTCCTTGATCTTAGAGTTTGAAGAGGGTAGGGAATCAAAAGTGATGTTTGAGTATAAGAGACTTGTCGGTTTTTGTTCTCTCTGTTATAGAATAACACAACGACACTAGTGTGTGCTATAAAGGTAAACAGGAAAAAAAAAAAAAAACCTGGTTTAGATAGTCGTGGGTTAGGAATTTCTGGGAAAAATAGGAGTTTCAAAGGAGCTTTACTTGGGGGAAAGCAAAATTCTGGTATAGTGTCTAGAGTTGTGGCTGCTAAGGATGCTACAACAGGGTTTAAGAGGAGCCGAGAGGCTGTGAACGACCAGGCTCTGGTAGAAAAAAACGTTCATATAATGCTAGTTATACATATAGTAAATTGTCATTGTGCAGTGACTTTGCTACTAATTGTAGTTCCTTTTCAGAGATCAGAAAAGGACAAGCTGGGGCTTTCTGAAACTAAGGCTAGACGACCATTGTTCCAGGACACACTAGGTGACAAAGCTGAATCTGCAGTTGGAGATGAGGCGGATTATGCAGCAGCTTCTGAGTCCTTAGTGGGTTTGGAAACAGTAAATCCTGGAACAGAAAGTGACGTGGAAGATATGCAGTGGGTTAGTGGAGAGCGTATAGAGGAGGCTTTTGAGTCTGCTGAAATGTAGTTACAAGGGAACTCAGTTTTGGCCAAGGTTGGCCCCGCGGATTTGGGGTCTACACGCCAAGAACTGACAGAGGCAGAAGAGGAACAGATTCACTCTGACTTTGTGGCTAAAATGCAGAGTGGCAAGGAAGCTATTTTGGCTCCACCGGCGGTTGGAACAGGGAAGACTTTGTCTAAAGTACTTACTCCATTGAGGGATGTGAGTACAAAGAAATTAGTACTTATGGGAACAATGTCGCCAAGGAAAACACCGAGGGCGTCAAAGCTTAAGGAAGTGAAGACAAAAGAGCATGAAAAAGGCTCTAAGAAAGTCTAGGTTTTAATGATTCTTGCATTTTTCTTTTGTTTTGGTCATATCTTTGATAATGGCCTAAGACAGGTGTTTAGTTATTCTGGAGTTTTATGTTTAGTTAATTTTTCCAAAATAATAAGATTTCTACCGTTTTTCTTCTCAATGAAGTTAAGGTTGCTTATATTTTTGGGTTATAAATATACAATTGAGAGTTTGCTTGGGCCGCAGCCCATACAAATATGTTATGGGCTGATAATACAATTGCTTAGATGGGCCAAGAGTGGATTTATAGGTGTTGGATCTTTACTTGCTGGATTTTTAAAAAAAAAATTTCAAATGGGACTGGATATTCATGGGCTATGGGAATGTCCAATTGAGTGAGAGTGCCAATGGGGTAGATCCATTTCAATGAGTAACTTGTCGAGTACTGAAACGGAAAAGTTTGGAGCTTAATATTGCTCCATATTTGTTAATTTAAATATGAATTTTAAAACACTATGCCGGAATTGCCAAGGAATTGGGAATGAAGTTTCAATTAGTTATCTTCGAGATATTTGGACAAAATATAGACCAGAATTTCTATTTTTGTCAGAGACAAAGAATACATTTTTTTTTGGAAAAAATACCATTTCACCTAGGTTATAAATTCTTAACCACTATTGAACCAATTGGTAATAGTGGTGGTCTCGCATTATTTTCTTCTGACCATTTTGCAGTTAACATTAATTACAAGGATAAAAATATGATTGATATTACAGTTGAGATCGGAGGTCATAAAACCTTTGTAACCTTTTTGTATGGGGAACCGGTACAAAGGTATTGGGATTATGTATGGGAAAGATTAACTCGAATGGGGATTAGTAGATCAGTACCGTGGTTGATCATTGGTGATTTCAATGAATTGACAGGGAATCACGAAAATCAAGGGGGAGTGTTAAGAAATGCTTTATCATTTATGACTTTCAATCAGATGATTCGAGATTGTGGTCTAATTGAGTTTCCAAAAATAGGAAATATCTGGTCCTGGCGTGGAGTTCGTCACAAAGGTGTAGTGAGGTGCATGTTGGACAAAGCTTATGGAAATGGGGAATGACATGGTTTATTTCCATTATCTGAGGTGGAATACTTGGAGATAATCAGATCGGATCATAGGCCCATCATTGGTCGTTTTAAGGGCCAGATCTCGAGGGCTCAAAAGCACTTTATATTTGATAAGAGGTGGATTGTTAAGGAGGGATGTTAAGAGATTGTGGAAAAGAGCTGGTGGGGATTCTCGTCTAGCAGCAGGATGTCTGTTGTCACGAAAATCATTTGTTGTCGGTAGGAAATTTCCCATTGGAGAAGTAAGCATGCTTCTACAGGGCGTCAGAAATTAGACGAACTAAAACAGAATCTGGAAGATTGCAAAAATTCTTCTGATGATAACCCAAGTGCAATTTTGGAGGCAACAATAAAATTGAAAAAAGCTTATTTGGAGGAAGAGGCTTTTTGGAAACAAAAAAGTCGAAATCAATGGTTATTAGAGGGTGATGAGAATACTAAGTTTATCCATGCTCAAATACAGCAACGTCGAGCAAGAAATAAAATAGTGGGTCTCCTAAATCGGCAAGGTGACTCGATTACCAAACACGAGGATTTATTTGGGGAAGCGTCGGGTTACTTTAGGGACTTATTCACTAGTGTTGGGCTACCAAGCATAAATTGTGATATTATTAAATCCAGGATAACGGATTTCGATAATCAATGGTTGATGCGAGTGGCAACTGAGGAAGAAGTTTAAACAGCATTATTTATGATGGATCCAGGGAAGACACCGGGTCCAGATGGTATGACTGTTTTGTTTTTCCAACATTCATGGGTGACAGTTAAGGCAGATCTACTATCTTTGGTTAATAATTTTTTAACACAAGGTTTTTTTTAGAGAAGTTTAAATAAGACAAATATTTGTCTAATTCCAAAAATAGCACGTCCAACGAGAATGACGGAATTTAGACCAATAAGTTTATGCAACGTTGGTTATAAGTTGATTTCTAAGATTATGTGTTTAAGGTTATGTGCGCGGGCAAGTCCGCCTATCTCGCATCTTCTGTTTGCAGATGATAGTTTGTTTTTTTGTGAGGCAAATGTAGACGAAGCCCGACAAATTTTGTTGATTTTAAAGGAGTATGAAGTGATTTCTGGTCAACAAATCAACTTTGAGAAATCATCTATACAATTTGGTCACGCGGTCCTGGAACCGGTACAATTGAAGATCCAACAGATCTTAGGGATCACTAGGCTAGGAGGTATGGGAACATATTTAGGACTCCCAGTGAATATAGGAGGCGCAAAAACAAAAGTTTTTGCCTTTGTACGGGAAAAGCTACAGGCCCGCATTTGCAATTGGTCGACTAGATTTTTATCTAAAGCTGGGAAAGAGGTGTTGATTAAGTCGGTTCTAACGGCTTTGCCAACATATGTCATGTCTTGTTATCGGCTGCCTCAGGGAATCATTCAGAATTTAATCTCGGCAATAGCTGACTTCTGGTGGTCTGGGACAGGTGAGTCTGGTGGAATACATTGGCGTCAATGGGGGGCACTATGCAAACCTAAGACAGCAGGTGGTTTGGGGTTTCAGAGATTAACAGATTTTAACATGGCAATGTTGGCTAAACAACTATGGCGCCTTTTAGGTTATCCGGACTCTCTATTAGCAAAGGTGCTAAAGGGTCGATACTATAAAGATCAGTGTTTATTAGATGTACACCTGAAGAGCCTCCCCTCATATGGGTGGCGCAGTTTATTTTCTGCCATAAGCCTGGTTAATAAGGGGGCTATTCGGCGAATTGGAGATGGGAAAACAATTAAGGTTTGGCAGGATTCGTGGATACCAGATACGAATCCTAGACCGGCGAGATGGTCAAATGGGAGCTTATTCCCATATCTGACTTTGGATCAATTTATTGACAAGTCTAGGGGTAAATGGAAGGAGATTTCAGTTCGTCAGTACTTTGATTCGCAAGATGTAGATTTAATTCTTGGTATTCCCATTCCACTCCGGGATCGCCAAGATTATTGGGGCTGGCATTACACGTCTACAGGACGATATTCGGTAAAGTCAGGATATTGTTTAGCTGAAAATATGTCTGATAGGGATCAATGTCGAATGGGACCTGGTTTTGAGACCCTATATAGTAGTGTTTGGAAGTTGACATGTCCAAACAAGATTAAACATTTTCTCTGGCAAATTTTATCAGGTTGTATGGTGGTCAGTAAAAACATTGCTCAAAGAAGGATTATTTCTGATCCTAGGTGTGCCCGGTGTGATGAAGCACGAGAGTCTATCAATCACGCTTTGTTCCTCTGTCTGCCAGCCTTTCAGGTTTGGGCCTTGTCTGACATCCCATCGCCACCGAGTTTATTTCCCGGTGCGTCAGTTTGGTTCAACTTGGATTACATGTTTAAGCTGATGACGGTCAGGATCGAATGTCAGGCATTCCCTTGGATATTATGGCAAATCTTGAAAGCAAGGAATGTTTTTTGTTTTTCAAGAACAATTATAGACCCGCAACGGGTTTTGAGTATTGCCGTTGCTGATTATGCAGAATGGACATCGGCATGTTTAGGGGTGTCACATGGTTCTGGCCCTCCTTTGATATGGAATCCAGTCAGAAAATCTCACATAGTTTTCCCTACCACAGCTAATATGCATTTTACAGGCTTTAAGTGCTTTGTGGACGCGTCCTGGAAGATTACCGACCGCTACTCAGGTTTAGGTTGGTTCTGCTTCCCAGATTCAGTGGGTGGAGAACAAGAGGGATCCAAGAGCGTTTCAAGGTGTCTTTCAGCTACACATGCGGAGGTGGAAGCAGTACTATGGGCGATGGAGTCTTTGGTGGCCCGTCAGGTGTTAGAAGTGGAGCTTTCGACAGACTGTGAGACGGTGGTGAGGATCCTGGAGCAACCGGAAGACTGGCCTGCCTTCATCCCATACCAAGAGAAGTTCGTGAGACTACACTCCTCTTTTTTGATTTTTTCTCTGTCAGTTATTCCGCGGTCACTCAATCATAGAGCGGATTCTTTGGCCCGCCGGACAAGAGAATTCCGCTTTGATCGGTGACACTTTGCGATGTCTTTTTGGTTATGTTTTTATTATGCCGTTGTCAAAAAAAAAAAAAAAAACTGTTTTTATGTGTTTCTTTTATTAAAAAATATATGGGTGGACGGGTTTGTAACACATGAAACTATCAATTAAGTCTGTAATCACATGAAATTTGAATTTTTTCTCTAACCATATAAAACTTTGCAACCGTGTTATAGCCACACGTCTAAAATTTGATTTGGGTTATATCTCAATGAAACTTTCGTTCATGTTGTAACCAGATAGAAAGTTGAATTTTAGTCACTAATCACATATTTTTCTTTTCTTTTTTTTGATAAAAACCACATATAATTTTGTAATTTTAATTTTATCACTTAAAATAGCAATAGTGTTTCGTTTTTTCAAAAAAATTATTTAAATTTATATTTTTAAATAATGGTTTATTATTTTTTAGAAAAAATTTAGAGATATTTTATATAATTTGATTAGCATTTTAATATGTTAAACTTACAAGTATGCAAACGGCATTTAGCCTAGTGGCAGACGGTAAGTCCACTTAAGGCAGCGCATTTGTATAACTCGGGATCGAGTCCCCATATCTACATTATATAGGAATTTAGCTATTGTGCCGGTCAGTTGTGGCCAATATAATCTGCTGTTGACAAAAAAAAAAAAAAAAAAAAAAAAAACTGATAAGTATTTTCACCCGTTCTCCTTTGTTTATTTGACGATTCCTATTTCTCTTCTTAATAATCTCACTAAATAATCTATGTCATTATTTTGAACTCTCTTTAGCTCACAAAAACTCTCTTGATTGATAGTTTCCATGGAAAGACAACCTCTCCAGTCCACCCAAGATACAAATTAAGGAAAGAAATATTTTATTGTATCACATACGCTATGCATTTGTCTGTGTATATACATGAATTTGTCGGCATCGATAAAAAACTATTTTATGATAGTCGCAAGCCCAATCTGCATCCGAGAAACCATGAAGAGCAAGAGATGAGTTACATGTGATGAGAATACCGTGAGTAACTCTGCCAACAAGATATCTCAACCCTCTTTCAACAACCTGCCAATGATCTTCGGTTGGGCTATGCATGTATTGAGATAATTGTTTCACAGAAAACGATATATCCGGTATGGTAAACGCAAGATACTGTAGATTTCCAACTACCATACAGTATTTGCTGGCATTTGTCATCTTCGGATCTAATTGCTTCACTGGTGGAGGTGTTGATGCCATCGGTGTTGAGACTAGTTCGGCATCTGCCATATTCATCTTTGTAAGAAGATCGATGATATATTTTCTCTGCATTAAGTGGAGACCTTGTGATGTTCAGGTGACTTCAATACCCAAGAAGTAGATAAGGTTCCCCTTATCCTTTTGTGTAAATCCTGCTGAAAAGAATCTTAATAACTGATGCAACCAATGTTGGTGTACTATCTGTGACAATAATGTCATCAACGTATACAAGTATATAAACGAGATCAGTTCCATGGCTGTTAAATAAACACGGAAGTGTCAGCAACAGAATTCTGAAATCCGCCAGATAAAAGAAACGAGTGCAACTCTTGAGCTCGAGGAACTTGTTTTAACCCATATAAAACCTTACACAATCTGCAGACATGATGAGGGTCAATCAGGGTCAACAAACCCCGGTGGTTGACTTATGTATACCTCATTATCTAACGTTCCTTGAAGGAACGCGTTGTTCACATACAACTGACGGATATTTCACTTTCTGCCAACAGCTAATTCCAGCACCGTTCGAATGGTCGTTGGTTCCACCACAGAACTAAACATCTCTGAATAATCACAACTATATTCTTGTGTAAACCCGCGAGCGACTAAACGAGCTTTGTACTTGTCAATTTGACCATCAGGACAATACATTAGAGTAAAAATCCACTTTGTAAGTAATATGTTCTGATGTCGTGTCGGTGGTTCTTAGTTAAAATTTTGATGTCGAACAATTGAATTGAATTCTTCTCCCATGGCGTTTCACCAATTTGGGTCCTGGAAAGCATGGTTTCAAGTTTTTGGTTCAATTGGTGTTTTGGTTTTGGTGAGGACGATGAGCAACGTTTAATTTTGGTTTGCTTTTATTGTTTTTGGATCTGGTTTGCATTGGATGATTATTTGATGGTTGAGGAATAGAGGATTGGTTTAATGGTGTGGATTTGGAGCAAGTAAGGAAGGTACAGATGGATCGGGCTAGTGTTTAAATTTGGTGGGCTGAATTGGGTTGAGTGTTTGACATTTATGGTGGGCAAATGGTTTTTGTTGGGTTTGGTATGATTGTCGTTTGGCCCATTAGATTTGAGTTGGTGGGAGAAGTTGTCTCAGGTTCATGAGAATGTACTTCAGGCGACGGTGAAGAAATCTCCGGCGGCAAGTCAGGATGAAGGACCGGCGACGGAAGATTATCCCACAAAGGTGAAACGACTTGCGGAACATTTATGACATGAACTCGGGTTGGAGAAGTATGAGTGAATTATGGATCTGTGGAGGTTGTTGGTGATGAAGAATTGAAAGCAGCATGCGGGAAGGTGCTTTCCACAAATTGAACATGGTGTGATGAATATAGTCGACCAGATTTTTATTCAAGACACAATTATGCGCTCTGTGTGAGAGAGTATCCAACAAATACACATGCCTTCAATCGAGCGTCAAGTTTATGACCTGCATGCGGTCTGTGCCACAGATAACACATACAATTAAAAACTTTGAACTTTAGATAGTTGGGCTGTGTGTCAAACAGCTTCACGTATGGAGACATATTTTCTATAACTTTCATCGTCATCATGTTGATTAGATAAAACACTGTTGCAAAGGCATATGGCCAATATGTGAGTAGCATTGAGGCTTGGTGAAGGAGTGTGAGTCCTGTCTCAACCACATATCGATGTTTTCTCTCGGATAAGCTGTTTAGTTTATCTGTGAGTGGAGGAGTAGTCAAATGAGAGATTCCATGACTGGCTAAAAACAATCAAAGAGAGTTTGAAAACGTATCTTTAAGAAGGATTTGAAGGTAACAAAAGTTTGGAGGACATCAAATTTTTGTCTAAATGGGAGTAGCCATGTATAGTGATCAACCAAGACAAGATAGTATTTGAAGTTATCACGAGAAGTTATTCGTGACATCCATAAGTCAAGGTCGATAAGAGGCAATTGTATTTTGTGAAAATGAAAGTTTGTGGCTGTTACTGATGAAACAGTTGGAACAAGAAAAGTGTATATTTGAAGAATTTGAAATTGGTAATAAGAAAGAGGAAACAAGAGAATGCAAAATAGGTAATGAAGGGTGTCCTAATCATGCCAAGAGTGGAGGTCGGTTTTTGGAGATGGTGAAGCGTAGAATGTAGCTATAGAAGAGCTCTCCCATGGCCACTTTTACAACTTGTTTTCAACTTTGCCTCAGAACAATGGGTCCTCCATTTTGAGATCCTTCACATGAAAAGACGTTGTAAAGAATTCCACCAAAACACTGTTCGTGGTAACTTCCGATGTAGGATGATATTTCCTAATAGATCGACGACACCAATTTTGGGTATAAATTATCGATAATTAGATCAATTTTGGATAGAATCGGGTTGAACACTGTTGATTGTAGGTTTTGATACCGTATATAATAAAATGCTTGAGTTGTATTAGATAACATAATTACAATATATATACATAGAGATTGCAGAGTAACTAGGAATTTAACATTTACAAAAGTATCATTTCTATATTTATCCTAGATTTTTCATACTACATCTTTTCTCTCTCCTCAAGTATTTTTTCTCGACAAAAATAAATTTCTGAAACCCTAGAGTGGCGGCCTCTGATGCTAGGTGAACAGTGGTGATGCTTCAATAACACCAACACCAGTCACTGGTTTCTTTTGTTTCCGTCGGTGAACTTCTTCCTTGAATCGTCGGAGATGGTTTATCAATAGAGTTTTTTTTCTAGGCTTAGATGTCGTCAGTCTTTGTTTCGTTGCTGTCTATCTTCAGTGTTTGATAGTAGTCTTCCTCGACAGATTAACCGTGGTGTTCTGGTCCGACGAGTTAGCTTTCCTAGTGTGTGGTTTAGATTTGGGTTTAGTATGGAGTTTGCTCTTCACTCTCGCCGAGTATTTTCGGAGCCATCACATGTGCATTTACCGGTGACATCTTTCTTCTGGTGGGATCTTCTCTCGCCGCTTATTTCATCTTGTTTTTCAAGTGTTGTTTAGGTGGGTTGTCATTTATGTTTAGTTCATTTGTAGCTTTTCCCTTTTAATTTTTAAGGTCTCTGTGGTTATGTCACTGGGTTCGGTTTTGCAGAGGTTTTAGACAACTGGATTATACTGTTTTACACTTGTCAGATCCTAGTCTACTGTCCAATTCCCTTTCTAGTTTTCTGCTATCTAGCTATTTTACTATTTGCTCATTGGGGTTGAAGTTAGTGGATTTCTATTTATCAGCTTCTTTAGATAGTTGATTCAAGTCATTGTCTGTTTCTTTCTTTTAACTTGAACGTTTTGGGATATTCTTGTTTTCCACCGGTTTTACTATTTCATCGTTGTACTATTTGAATAGTATGTTTAATTAATATGATTTTAGTGAAAAAGGTCAACTGAAATTAAATTAATATTTTTAATGTTGGAAAAATAAAAGTCCGTTAATCTTATTATCAAAATTCAACCTATAACTAAATTTTAAACTTTATTATATAGATTAACGTAATTACTTGAAGTCAAATTCCGTAAGAAAATAGTATAATTTAACTATTTCACTAAAACCATATCTTTTTCTGAATCGTTTGTTTTTCTTGTATTGGATTTATTGTAGAATATAGGGATTAGGGTGCAAAAGTGGACCACGAGAGCAGCCCTGGGCCGGTCATGCACGTGAGTATGGTATGGTCGGACCCTCCTTTTGTCCCATTCTCGACCCAGTCCATGTCGGACCCACTTTGGCCACACAAGTCTCTCTTTCATATCAATATCTTTTTCTTTTCTCTTCCCAAATTTATTAGTTCAACTGTTAACAAGTTTTTCCCATTTAAATGTGATATTGGTGCCTAATAGAGTGCTAATTTTTCAAGCATGCCTCAGTTAAAATACAACAAATACACTACAAATATATAGTTGTGAGCATTTGAGGAGAAACTAAGGTTGTCAATAATAAAACTATATGAATTCTAGATTAACCTAGAGAAATCAATAGAAAGTGAATTAAGCAAACAAGTAACCAAATCCAAACTTAGGCAAAAAAAACCAAACATCAAATATAAACCAATACAAAAGAAACCTAAACTAGCAAACAAAAAGAAAGCAAAGCAAAAAGGTGAATGGCATTAGAAAAAGCAATTGATTATTAGGCAAGAAAATCAATTAATAATGCAACAAAGTTTTCTACAAGCACAACCTAGGATAAGAGACAAAACAATTCGATGATGGAAAATCACACTCTCATGGCAATGAACCTTATCCTAGACAATGAATCATGATAAACTCTCATTTTTCAATTTAATGAATAAGAAGCATTAAAAACAACCTCACTAAGACCACCAGTCCCTACAACATCACATCAGTCTCTCAAGGCTATAAAAAAATATATAAAAAATAAGTCATTCAAGAATTTCATCGAACACCTCTCAGGCGATGATCTTCCTAGCATCCATTCTCATGTGATCAAGATGAAACTAACATTAAGAACACCTACATAAAAGGAATCTAACAACCTAAGCATCAAAGATCAACAACCAAACCTCAGATCTAGCCTTAACCTAAAACAATTCTAGCTAACTACTCACACATAATGCAACCAAAATTGAAGGCAATAAAAGTGATAAACATAATGAAAGAGATGAGATTAGATAGGAGATTCTTCAAATTGATTAAAGGAATTATCCAAAATGAATCACCTAAAGGTCTTCAAATTTTCCTCTCAAATCTCTCTAGAACAAGCAACAAACTTAAGAGAAATTTTAAAACTAAATCTAGAAAATAAAAGCTCTTTTTTACATAATGTTTGTCATCAACTATTTATAATATAGAAATTATGACTAAAAACCCAATAAAAACAAATTGGGTTGACCTGAACAAACAAGGTCAAACCAAAAAAAAGGTGCCAAGTGTCATTTGTGGTTCAAGTGGTCAAGTGTGGCGTTAGACATGAGGTCGGTAAGTTGGTTGATGCTGGTTGTGCACGAGGAAGTTGTCAGACATTAGGTCAGGTAGTTGTTCGAGGTTGCACGTCCCCAACCTTGCATCAGACGACTGAATCAGATGGACGATCGAGGCTTAGTTGCAGGTTTTGTTTTAGACGGATCAGACACGTGTGTTGGCCGACCGGATATGTGAGCGATCCGCAGAAAGGCTTCAGACACGGCCTCAGATAGATGATCGACGTGAAGTCGCGGACAAGTTTATATTGGGTCGCAACATCGGACGGGAGGTCGAGGCTGCTTGTTCCGCAGGAAGGCATCGGACGCGGCCATCGACCAGATGGTCGAGGCCTTTTCCAAAGTCCTCATTTTCCGTCTTTTTGATCCAATCCAATCCTTTTTCATGTATGCTTCACTCCATGTGCTCAAAGCCTCCAAATTAAGTTCCAAATCACCTAAAATGACTCAAAAGAAGAAAATATGCAACTCGATCTATCTAAAACTCCAAAATGGAAAAATAAGCCAAACTTAAACAAATATGCATGAATGTGATTCCTAAATGATGAGAAAATGATCAAAACATGAATGAAAATTCAAGCAAATATGATGAATATCAACTCCCACAGACTTGCTTTTTGCTTGTCTTCAAACAAACAAACGACAAAACCGAAGAAGAGGTTCTAAGTGGGAACCCAAAGCCAAAGCAAGCATGATCAAATGCTAAGTTCAATGTACAACTTAGTATTTTTAGGATGCAAAGTGAACAAGTCTACTTAAAAATCTTAGCTATACTCGTCACAACTCGACTAAATCCAACCTTGACCTACACATGCATTCAAATCCACCAAATCTTTTAACATTCATTAAATTTGTAACCATGAATCATACTATGCACATTCACTGAACTCATTTGGATAAGGTAAAGGTCAAGAGATAATAGTGATCTCTTCATCGTGGGGTTCAATGTGTTCAATGCAAGGATCTCTCAATAAATGAAATGACCTTTAGAAGAATGTTAAAGGTAAAAGCTATACAAACATAGACTCCCATCTACCCACATTAGCACAATCAAACTCAACCCAAAGCTAAACTTAATCCCAATGGTCCTATTTTTCTACCCTTTCTCTCAAAGCATTTCTCACTTCTTTTCATTCCTTTTTGGATGAACTTACAACTTATTTGCTTCATTGACATACTAAGGAGAGGGGTTTCAAAATTTTATAACATCTAGCAGGTTTGGTTTTTCCTTTATACTATGGTTTAACTTCCTTTTCATTACTTTTTGTTCAAGATGTTTTTCTCATATTCTCATGAACCAATTAATCATTTCAATTCTCCAAAGCCCTTTACTATACCATTTTTACTTAACTTCACATACCCTTTCTCTCCTAAGCTTTATCCTTGAACACTTCCTTATTTTCAATCACTTTTCTAACCTTTTCCTTATTCATTCTCTTTAAACTGAATACACATATACACTCTCACCCAAGCTCAACTTCCCACCTAGGCATATCCACTACATGAGATGTTTTCTTTGTCGGCTCAAACCTAACATTTTCAACCAAGTTTATTTTGAAATAAGGCCTCGAAACACACAACAAGCAATGATGGCTTGAAAGAAGGCTAGGCTAAGGGTTTGGAAACTGTTCCATTAAATGAATCGGCTACTTGGATAACAAACGGTGTACAAAGATGAAAGAAATCCAAGTATCCATGAGTTCAAATGCAATGCCTAGTATGATAATTGCAAGTCAATATTAGGTCTAATAGATAAGGAATGGCTTCAAATCACAACATGCTTCAACAAAGGTGAACTTAAAATTGAGAATTCTATGCATGGATCAATCTTACCTTTCGACAAGAAATTTATGCATCAAACAATTATTAACTAGGGCATTGAAATTATCAAGGGAGTTATCAAGCTTATAGAGGCCATATTTTTCACATGAAATCTTATATGATTCTAAAGACTCAATCCTAAAATGAAATGGTAATGCAACTATATGCTTGTTTTTTTGTTTTTCGCAATTTTTTTATGCAAAATGAAATGATGACTCAAGAAAAAGAAAAAACAACTAAAATGATCATAAGAAACTAGGTCCTCTCCTCCGAACTTACTTCTCACCTTCACGGTGAGAAAGTAAAACACAAGGAAGAAAAACCTCAACAACGGAGGCAAAAATGCAAATGAAAAACAAACAAAAAAAAGTATATACAAAAGTTGGTGATTCGTACCTTAACTAGTGAGGAATAGTATGAGCGGGATGGTCATAATAACATATTTCCTCTTTCTTATTATTATGAAATTCACTCTCCTCTTCATTGGATATACATCCAAACACCTCATTTATGGTTGGTAGGTTCCAATACCATGGTTGAACTTCTTTCATCTCAAAGGGTCCAGACCATCGAGATTTTAGTTTTCCTAAAAATAGCCTCAACTGTGAGTTGAACAACAACACCTTGTCCCTTTCTTTGAACTCTCTCCTTACTATCTTCTTTTCATGAAAAGCCTTAGTTTTATCCTTGTAGATTTTGGAACTCTCATATGCATCCCGACGAATCTCATCTAATTCCTCCAATTGAATCAAGCATCTTTTGGATGCCGTCTTAAAATCAAAGTTCAATAACCTGGTAGCCAGTTGGCTTTCTACTTAAGTTCCACCGGAAGATGACAAGTTTTTCTATACTACATGTGGAAAGTTGTACTACGCAATGGTGTTTTAGAAGCTGTTCGGTAAGCTCATAAAGCATCATCTAACTTCTTAGACCAATCCTTTGGAGCTTTTTGTGTGGTATTTCTCAAGATCTTTTATTTGACGATTAGAAACCTCAAATTTCCCTGATGTTTTTGGATGATATGGAGTTTCCACCTTATGCTTAAGACCATACTTCTTCATAAGTCTCTCATACCTTGTTGATAAAATGACTACCTCCATCACTAATCACCACTCTTAGCACACCAAACCTTGGGAAGATGATGGTCATGAAAAATTTAATCACTACCTTGGCATCATTAGTTGGACTAGCAATAACTTCTACCCATTTAGTCACATAGTCCATAGCTATCGAAATGTAGAGATTCTCATAGGAAGAAGGAAATGGTCTCATGAAGTTTATACCCCAAACGTCAAATACCTCAACCTCTAAAATTAAATTTTGAGGCATCTCTTTTCTTTTCCCAATATTGCCTTGATGTTGGCAATCATCACACTATGAAATAAACTTTTGTGCATCCTTGAACATTAATGGCCACCAAAATCCAGCTTGTAACACTCTTGTGACAGTCTTGAAGGTAGCAAGATGCCCTTCATAACTAGAACCATGGCAATGAAAAAAGATCCCTTGAACTTCTTCTTCCGAAATGCAATGACGGTATAGCTTATTTTTCCCTTGTCTATACAAATAAGGCTCATCACGATAGTATCGACTAACCTTCTTGAAGAATTTCTTCCTATCATATCCTTCTGGATTAACCAGTTCAGCTCACAAGAAAGGTAGTTCACAAAATCGCATACCAAGGACCATTATCCTTCAACTTTTTTGTAGCTTCCCTTTCTTCCACCATCAATGTGTGGGCTTGAACTGCTTGAACGACCAAAACATGCTCTTCATGAAGAGAATCGTCAAATGGTATTTCCTCATCAATGCACAATCTTGAGAGATGATCCACAACTCCATTTTCAATACCCTTCTTGTCAATTATCTCTACATCAAACTCTTGTAGCAACAATACCCATTTCAACAACATTGGCTTTCCATCTTTATTTTTATCAAGTACTTCAAGACCAAGTGATTGGTGTATACTATCACTTTTGATCCAACAAGGTAGGGTCAAAATGTTTTAAAAGCAAAGACCACGGCTAAAAACTATTTCTCGATGGTTGTACTTCTAACTTAAGCTTCATCGAGATTCCTACTTGCATAGTAGATGACATGAAGTTTCTTATCTTTCCGTTGTCCCAAGACAGCCTCGACCGCATAGTCACTAGCATCACACATAATATCAAAAGATAGATTCCACTCCGGTGCTTGAACTATATGTGCACTCATCAAAGCTTCCTTAAGTTGTATAAAGGCCTTATAACAATCCTCATCAAAGTCGAAGTCGGCATCCTTACACAAGAATCGTGTCAATGGCCTAGCAATCTTTAAGAAATCCTTGATGAACCGTCGATAAATCTGTTATGACCCAAGAAACTATGAATCCCCCAGACTGTGGTTGGTGGTACCAAACTTGAAATGACCTCAATCTTTATTTTATCAACCTCAATAACCTCACTAGAGATCAGATGCCCAAGAAAAATTCCATCTTTCACCGTAAAATGACAATTTTCCCAATTAAGAACCAAGCTTGTCCACACATCGTTGCAAGATCATGCACAAATTAGAAAGACAAGAGTGGAAACAAGCACCATACACCGAGAAGTCATCCATAAATACCTCCATCATTTATTCGATCAAATCAGAGAAAATTGACAACATACACCATTGGAATGTGGCCGGCGTATTACATAGTCCAAATGGCATCCTACGATAAGCAAAGGTACCATAGGAACATGTAAAAGTTGTCTTCTCTTGATCATTAGGATGTATGTGTATTTGGAAAAATTCGGCATAACATCCAAGAAATAATAATATGAATGATTGGCTAGTCTTTCTACCATTTGGTCAAAAAAGGGTAAGGTAAAATGATCATTTTTAGTAGTTGTATTCAACCTCCTATAATCGCTACACATTCTATGTCCGGTTGCAATTATAGTAGGTATCAATTCACCATATTTGTTTCTAACAATAGTGACCCTACCCTTCTTCGGCATAGCATGGATGGGAGAAAATCATTTGCTATAAAAAATTGGATAAATTATACCCGCATCAAGAAGTTTAAGAATCTCTTTCCTAACTACATCTTTCAAATTTGGGTTTAACCGTCGTTGAGGCTAAATTGAAGTCTTAAACTCATCTTCAAAATGACTTATATGCACACAAAGAGACTGAGAGATTCCTTTGATATTATCTAGTGAATATCCCAAGGCCTTTCTAAACTTCCTCAATTCTTTCAAAAGCAAATTGGTTTCATCATCTCCAAGATTAGCATTGATTATAACTGGGTAAGTAGAGTTTGTTCCAAGAAATATGTTCCTTAGCCCTTGTGGTAATGGTTTGAGCTCGACCTTTGGTGCTTTGAGTTCATTCCATGGCTCATGTTCATTAATCTCATTGCCTTTTTCCATAGGCTCCTCACAAGACCTTGAAACTAATCTCAACTCCAAAAGCTTTGTATCACCCGGAAGGGCCTCACAAGAGACAAATATCTTCTCATACCCCTTGTTGTCCAAACTCAAATACCTAAATTCATTCTTCATCACAGTTAAAGCAACTTGAAGAGGGTTATCAATGTTCAACTCTTCATTCATCTCGCCTTCAAACAAATCCAATGTCTCAATGGAAAAACATTGGTTACCAACATTTGGGTTGTCCATAATCCTCTTGGTATCAAAGTTGACAATTGAGTCTCCCAATTGCAAAACAATCATTCCTCGCCTACAATCAATAAGAGCATCCGTTGTAGCAAGAAATGGTCTTCCTAAGATGAGAGGATCAGCTGGCTCCTCTTCCATTTTGAGTACTACGAAGTCGGTGGGTACATCAAAGTCACCTACTCGCAAGGGCAAATCTTCAACAATTCCAACTGGTATACGAATTGAACGATCCACAAGAACAAATGCAATACGACACTTTTGAAACAATTTGATACCTATCCTTTTAGCAACATTGAGAGGCATCATGTTCACATTAGATACAAGATCACACAAACTCTTAGGAAAACATGAAGATCTAAGAGCACAAGGCAAAGTAAAGTTTCCTGGATCATCGAGCTTCTTTGACAAAGATTTCTTAATGATATCAATACATTGGTAACTAACCATCACCATTATTTCTTCTGTATTTTTCTTATGAGTAACCAAGTTATTCAAGAATCAAGAATATGTCGGATTTGTTCTAATCACATCCATCAAAAACATTGTGACTTTTACACCATCCATGAGTTCCAAGAACTTTTCTCTTTGCTTGGCCAATATTTGCTTCTTGAAACGACCCGGAAAAGACAACTTTGGCTCATATGTTGGTGGTATGTAGCTCCTTGCTTTCTCCAAAAATTCATCCTTATCTTTGACCGACTCTTGAGAATCTTTAACCTCTTCACATACCCCAATGGGAACCTCTACCAAATGTACAACCTCGTCTTATTTTCAACTATTTCTTTGTTTTTTGCTCATCTCCAATCGGTGGAAGCTCTTTACCACTCCTTAGAGTTATCGACTTTCAATATGCATTTGAATTAGCTTCAGGTTTTCTGGGAGGTGCTACCATCGATCTACTACTTGTAGGAGTCACTTGAGCAATTCGAGAATCAAGAAAACTCAAATGAGAGTAAATGTCTTCGGACTTGCCTTAGATTCACTATAACTATTGTTGACCTTGTGTTCAATCTTGTCCAAACGCTTAGTCAACTCTATCTGATTTTTAGCTTGCCCCTTAATGATTTGTCGCATCATAGTTCAAAGATCTCCCATTTCATTAACTTGACTAGGTTTATAAGTACTTTTTGTTGTCTGTCCCGGAGGTGTAACCTTGAGTACGGATAAGAAAAGGTCTAGTGGGCTTGGACAAGGGACTTCTCCTCTAAATCTCTATGATGTATCATGAGGTGTCCTTGGTAGAGAGTAAGAATGTTTATTATAAGGTCATTTTGGTAGCTTCCTTGATAGTTCTTTTGGTAGTTGTTTTGATTACCCAAGTAATTAACCTCTTGTTGAACAAAATCACTACCATCATAGACCAACTTTTGACAACCTTGTTGTCCCCTATTATTTTCTCCAATTAAGTTTATAGCATTTTGATTCAAAAGAAAGACCTTACTCAATTTATCAATTTTTTCATTGAGCTCCTTATACCTTTGGTTCTCCATATCTGAATCCCTTGAACATCTATCATAGTATCCTCCATAACAAGATTCACTTTGAGCAAGATTCTCAATCAATTTTTCTCCTTGAACCACAGTCAAACCAGCAAAACTTTGTACAACTAGCTATGTCCAAAGCTCTGATATAATGCTCAAGTGTTCCTCTATGGAAGATACCCATCAAACTCTCCTTAGATACCCCCTGATGTGCACAACTTCTTGTATACTCCTTCAATCTTTCCCAAGCTTCATAGAGATTCTCATTTCCTCTTTTCTTGAAGCTAGAGATGTCTTTTCTAAGCTTGGTCGTCTTTTGTTTGGGATAGAACTTGGTGATGAATTCTTTCTTGACCATATCCCAAGTAGAAACCAATTCCAATGGAGTATTTCTCTCCTATTGAGAAGCTTTGTTTCTAAAAGAGAATGGAAACAAGATCATTTTAATGGCATCTTCATGCACACCATTCATCTTAACCGTCCTACACAACCTTTCAAATCGATCCAAGTGATCAAGAGGGTCTTCTAGAGGTACTCGTTGTACTGTTGTTTTTGAGCCATGTTGATCAAACTAGACTTGACCTCAAAGTTGTTGGCAGCAATGACCGGAGTAGGAATACCATATCGAACTTCCCAGAGATTAGGCTCATTGAATGCACCTATAGGTCTAACAGCAGCTGGTGGTCCTTCAAATCTTGGAGGTCTATTTTGAACTCTAACGCCATTCACATTCCCCATAGGAAGAGGAGGCACATTTTGCGTAACCGGTGTTGGAATACCTTGATTTTCCATACCCAAAACGTCTCAAGTGGTATTCCCTTTCTTTAGCTTGTATCTCGTTTGCAAGTCTCCTTGCGGTTTTTTTCAAGTCTCCTTGTGAACTCCTTGTTTGCATACACCTTCGAAACGAACACATGACAACAAACACAAGACAAGAAATTAGTAACAAACGAAAAATAAAACCTTAGTCTTAAAAAATTCCAAATCCTATAGGCAAACGCTTTAGTTCCTCGACGAAGATGTCAAATTGATGGAGTGCTAATTTTTCAAGCAAGTATCAATTAAAATAGCAACAAATGCAGTACAAACATGTAATTGTGAGCACTTGAAGATCAGTCCCACAAGAAACTAAGGTTGGCAACAATAGGACTAGAGAAATCAATAGAGAGTGAATTAAGCAAACAAGTAACCAAAACATAACTTAAGCAAAAAAAAAAACAAACATCAAATATAAACTAAGACAAAGGCAACCTAAACTAGCAAACAATAAGAAAGCAAATCAAGCAACAACTTTGATAAAAGGTGAATGACATTAGGAAAAGCAATCGATCATTAGGCAAGAAAATAAATTAATAATGCAACAAGGTTCTACTAAATGCACAGAGACAAAACAATTCAATGATGGAACATCCCACTCTCATGGCAATGAATCTTACCCTAGAAAATTAAACTCTCATTTGCAAATTAAATGAATTATAAGCATTAAAACAACCTCGCTAAGACAACTAATGCATATAGCATCAGTCTCTCAAAGGCTATATAAAAAAAGCTCTAAAATAAAGCTCTAAAACAGGTCATTCGCGAATTTCATCGAACACCTCTCGGGTGATGATCTTCCTAATAGCTATTTTCATATGATCAAGATGAAACTAGCATTAAGAACACCTATATAGAAAGAATCTAACAACCTAACAATCAAAGATCAACAACCAAGCCCTAGATCTAGCCTTAACTTAAAATCATTATAGCTAACTACTCACACATAGTGCAATAAAAAATTAAGACAATAAAAGTGATAAACATAGTGAAAGATATGAGATTAGACAAGAGATTCTTCAAATTGATTATATGAATGATCCAAAATGAGTCACCCAAAAAGTCTTTAATGGTTCCTCTTAAATCTCTCTAAAACAAGCAACAAACTTAAGAGAAAATAAAAGCTTTCTTTTTTTGACATAATATTTTTCATCAACTATTTATAATCTATAAATTATGGCTAAAATCCCATTAAAAACGAACTGGATCGAGTCGGAACAAACTGGGTCAAACCAAAAGAAAGGTGCCAAGTGTCATTTGTGGTTCAAGTGGTAAAGTGTGGCGTCGGGCATGAGGTCGCATAGTTGGCCGATGCTGGTTTTCTAGGTGAAGATCGCGCGTTTGCGACCTTGCATCGAACGCGTGAATTGGACGGACTAATCTGAAATAGTTCTTTTAATTATTTGAAAAAAAGTTCTTTTAACGGATTAATCTCGCTATAAATATATAAAAATAGTATTAGAACACTTGTCTTTTTATTAATAATTTTTTAGTTAATAAATAATCATTAAATCAATAATAGCTCAATCCACATTATAAGTTCACTAGTTGGAGCAAAATGAGATTCAAACTAATGAGATGATGTCTAGCAAGCTAATTGGACCACTTGTTTCTTGGCAAAAAAATTTTATCAATAGTAGATTTATAAAATTAGATGTATAACTTAAACTCTATTACATAGGATTACATTGAAATTTTGGTAAAAAAATATTTATCTACTTAGAGTTAGATATTTCCTCACAAAATACTCAGGAAAAAAAATATATATAATTTTCATTAAAAAAGTTTTCCAAGAAATTTGATAAATAACTATAGGGTGAATTGATTCAATAACCATGGATAATTCAAAAATTAAGAGAATGACAATGATAATTTTAAAATTGGAAAAGTAACAATGATTTTTTTACCTTTATATACTCATTTATGTGACGAAAACAAGTTAGATGTATTGATAAAATATTATATATCACGATAATATATTGGATATATGTAACTCACGAGGAGAATTCGGATGAATAAGAGGTGGTTTATGATTTGATACCAATGTATGTTACAAAATAATGAAATAGTTAACAATATAATGCAAATTATATACGGTAAGAAGTTGTGTAAATTGATGATGAAATATTGAAGGCGATAATTATAAGTCTATCACAACAAATTTGAAAATACACATGCAACACAAATTAAAAACTGACAAAAAATATTATTAGCAATATTTATAACTAACAAATACTGAAACATTTTTTTGTCAACTAGTCTACTGGTTTTTAAATCCCCTCCTATTACTGCAGGTAGGGTGTTCGATCTCTGGTGACTCTTCTTATTTTCTAAATATCAAATTATCTATAGTCATGGATTTCAATTTCCCATAACTATAAGAGGTCTATTTACATTATTAATCAACTACTTGCATTAAGTGGTTCAACTTATATTGTTTGCATAGATAATATGATAAAAAATTTAGTGACTACGGAATAATAATAAGACATGTAAATAATTTTTACGTATGTCAACTGATCTAATATATGATTCATGGAATGTAAACATCTTCTCTTTGATATCGAGCCTATAGTGTGTTACAAACAGAGTTTGAAAAAAAAAAATATTGGATGATTCCATTATACATGATTGAGTTGGGAAAGAAGTTTTTGTATTGTTTATACTCGTCACGTTTCTACATTATACAATGACACAAAACTTATGATGCAAGATATTTTTGATACCTAATAGACAATGTTTTTGGTCGAATCTACCAAACAAGCTTAATCCAAGGTTTGATTGGGGGAAAACCACCACACTTACCCAATTTATTTGTGAGACTCAACATCAAACTTTTGATTCTTTGTTTTTTTTTGTTTTTTTTTTTGTTAATAAATCAAACTTTAATTCAATGTATTGTCAAAATTTTGCTGTAATGCGCTATTATTAACGTTATTATATGATTGTATAAAAAATGTGGGGCTAAAGCATTCGTAGCCACTATTTGCAAATCTGATCAAAGCTTAGCTACCTTCCAACAAAAAATGCCCCCTTGCAGCAAGGCCTCTTAACCCACTTGGACGGTAGAAGTCTCATTCAACTATATCACAATCTAATGTATTGATCATGGGTATTTTAATTTTCACTATTACTTTATGTAAAGAAATATAAATAGTTCGTATGAATTTTAACAGAGTGCTTGAGTATAAGTTAAGATGTCCTTAATATACATCCTCTACATTCGAGTATTCTTTCGAATTTGGATCAGATTTTTTTGGATTAAAAGTTTCTATTTCTATTAATTTAAGATTTATTAGGGTATTGTTATTTTTTGAATCGGATTTGGTTCCAATAAATGAGTTTAGATATATATATATAATATCAAAATTGATAAATATTAGTAGATAATTTTATAAAAGCTAAACTTCAATAAAAGAAAGTATTGGATACTTTCAATATGGATTCAAATTAGATTCCTCAAGTATATAAATTTAAATGTTATTTAAATATTTCTTCGGTTTCACTTTAGTTTAATTCTCTTTAATTAAATTTTTTTTTTAATTTGGATTTTAGATATTAAATTTTATGGGTACGTGGTTATATGTATATTTGCACATAATAGTTATTATAACTATATGTTGGCAGTTATAACCATATTTACAAATGTGAAATTCATAGTTATTTTTACATTATTCATAATAGTCATTTGAAATGAAGTTAAAATTTAGTTGCGAGACTGCAAAAGCATTGGCTAATGACAATTGGAGATAGTGGTGCAACAAATCACTGATAGTAAGGACAACAAATCACAGTCCAAATTGACTTTGACTTTGACTTTATCTGACAAAAATCACGTTTATTCCAGAAAGATAAGAGAGAGAAAAGATTGGCTCTACTGAAACCGAAAAGGCAAAGTTTATGAAGCTTCGCACAAAACCATTTATTGCTTTCTTCCTTTTTATCTTCCACTTCTCTTCTTTTCACAATTCAGTTTTATTATATCTTCCACAATTGGAGTATCTCACCACTTACTCTCATCAAAAATATAATAATAAAATATTAAATAATAATATTTTATTTAAAAAATTTTAAAAAGTTAAAAAATGTTTTATTTTAAGAGATTTTAGGTAAAAATTCTTGAATTTATACTCTTACAAAAAAAATATTATTTATTATTTTATTGTTAAAAAATATTAAACTCTTACTATAGATTATGGATGAAAAAAATATACTTTAATGACTGTGCAAACAAGTCTCAAACTTTTAACTATTACAATATGTATTATGATATATAAATCAAATCTTGGAAAGAAAAATAGAAAAAAAAGCCAACTATAAAAATTTTAGGAGAGCAGTTACACGAGTGATCAATAAAACGATATTTTAACAAAACTTCTTCACGGTTTTTGCCAGTCAATATTTTTTTACTCCGCCTGGTGTACTACGCTTTGTTAGTGGTGGCCCATACCTTTTTTTTTATTTATATATTTGTTATTATTTTATAAAACACATATAGGTTTTATTTTTTTCGTGGTCGTTAGCGACAGCGACAACTATTACTGACAGTGATCACTATTTCAGTTTTATATTATTTTTAGCTGTCGCTGTGTTATTTTTTTGCGACTGATCGCTATGTTGTTCTTTTTATACTCGCTAGCGACTAACAGTTATTTTATAATATTTTTTAATTTTTAATTTTATATAATTTATAATAAAAATTAATATGTAACTGTAAAAAAAATTAATAATAATTTTTAAAAAATTGTAATAGGCAAATTTAACGAAAAAGTAAAATATGAGTTAAAATTTTAAATAATGTAAAATATAATATTTTAATTTTTTATTTATATAAAAATTTATTAATATTATACATTCATATATGCAATATAATAATTTATTATCTTAGTATATAATTTTTATATATGATATACAATTATTATGTTAAAAAATATATACAACAAAAAATTATATTATATATTAAATTTTTAAAAAATTAGAAATTTAAAATAAAATATAAAGAATAGAATAATATAAAAAATAAATAACAAAAAAGTTATTATATATTAAAATTTTATTGTCAATAACCATATATATATTTACTTTAATTTCTTAGTTTATATTTTTTTACTTTTATGATTTTATTTATTTATTAGTTTATAGATAGTTACAAAATTTTAGCATGATTATTATAAATTTTAAATTTTTGTTTTATTTTATAAAATAATTTATTTTATTTTATATATTTTTGTTTCGGATGTTATTCTAAAAAGTTGGTAACTATCCGAAGAATGAAACAAATTTTAGATTTGTTGTGGAACAGTCGACCAGGGAAAAACCACCATGAAAACAATATGTTGTTAAAGGATTAACATCATACAGAATCATTCAAATTTTAAAGACGAAGGAGGTATGGAATTTCATCCAAGAGATGTTAGCCATGATAATCAAGAGCGAGAGTATCATTTTTGGCATTGATTCTGAAGAGAGAAAGAAATGAGTTTAATAACCTATTGGCGACTAAGTCTTCGATATAAAAAAAATCATGGAAATTCACTTCTTCATTGCTCTTTTTAATACAAGGTTATGTATGTGTTGAAATGTATATTGATTTGGTTATTAATGGTTTCTATATTTTCTATATGTGTGAACCCTTCTAATTTAATATTAATGGAAACTAGACGTTTAAAAAAAAGATCAAAGATGAATTTTATTGTGCATATATAAAAATACTTGTGCATGCAAGTTTTAGTCACAAGAAAATCTCTAATAAACAAAATTTCATTCAAAGTGATTTCCTCTATTCTTTAATTAAATTTCATAGGTGTAATTTTTTTTTATTTTTTAAAAGTTGATTATGCTAAGTAACAAATGAAAAGCCAAACTACACCTAATCAAATTCAACAACTATAGCGACAAGACAATATTAGCCAATAAAAATTTTAATTACCAAATTATATGATTTTAATACATTTTACTAAAATAAAAATAAGCATACATAAATAGGAAAAAAAAAGTTACAGTCTTACGGTGGCAGTGAGAAAGATAGTCATACAAGAAAAAAAGTAAAAGGGTGTGAAGCTGTAGAGTGAGTGAGAGGATAAGACTGATTGTCTACGGTAAGACTCACTATAATTATTATACACCAACGGGAAATCGACGGTGGAAAGACGAAGAGAGAGTTTCTAGGCAAACCGTCGATTTGAATCAGAACGTTGGTACGACACCGTATTGTGTCGCAAAAGCGTAAACTTGACTAAACAAAACGTCGTCGTTTTCAGTCTCTGTTCGTTTCGCAAATCGACCTTTGATCCTTGGCCTTGACTCTGCGTAAGCTTTCCTTGAAGCGTAACGAATTGTCTTCTCGAATTTCCTGTTCTTTCGCTTCTCTCTGTACCTCAAAACCCTAGCCTCCCTGTCCGTGGAGCTCGGTTGTTCTCCGGTAGTAGCCACCGTCCGGTTAAACGGAATCGAGATTTCCGAAACAGAGGAGTTGGTTTTTCCGTCAGGAACCACACCATATTCAAGAGACGAAGTCGAAAGCTGAAATTACAAAACAAAATTCAACATTTTTGAAAAGGAAATTGAGGAGTTTGGTGATGGGATTATGACGGAGGGAATTTACACTGTGGCTGATTGATTGAGTTGGATAAGTGAAAGCAGAGAGCTTAGATCTGCAGAAATCTATGTCGAAACCATGATCGTTGTTGTTAGTTGAAGGAAAAGGCTCTGTTTTCGTCTGAACCGGAACAAGACTATCTCCTCCGGCGGAATCAAACGACGGATTAGGATGATGATTCAACGAATTCGGAAACTCGAAATCAATGAGTCGATCGAAATCAGAAAACATAAATTCAGATGCTTTCATGTCTTTATCATTTCCGATTTCAATTTTAGCGGGTTCGTTAAAATCATTAGGAAGCAACCATGGACACAAACCGAGATCACCATCAGAATTACCCAAAACCGGAACGGTGGGTAATGATAAATCGACGGTGGTGGATGAGCCAAGGAACCCAAAGGTTGAAGAAGCAGAGATTTTGTCGAAGAAAGACTCAACGGGAACACGTTCATGGCGGCTAGCGAGTGGATTAGCTGAGTGAATATCGGAATCGCAAGTGACACATAACGAAGCAGCATCGGCTTTGCAGGTAACGGAGGCTGGAGCTTGCTCACAAACTTCACATAACAACACGCGCTCATGGCGCGTGAAGGAATGGATCCTTGTGTCACATGTGATGCATAGAAAAGCCGAGTCGACTCGGCAGAACACGGCGGCAGTAACTGATTTACATGCGTCACAAGAACGCGCCGCCGCGTTCCACCCGCCGGAGATTGATTTGATGCTCTCTAAGCCGAATCCCATTAACTAATGTTGCATAAATCTCTCTTCAAAGTTTTTTTTAATGGAAACTAAAAAGTTTGAGAATGTGTGAGAAAGTCCAGTTGGACAGAGAAGATATTCGTATATGCGTAGATGATCTGTCATGTCCAGTCGGACAGAAAAGATATTGTCTTTCCTAACCAATCATAATTTGACAAGTGGAGACATTGCATCCACAATTTAAAATCAATTACGGTATGAGTTTTAATAATTATTTATGCTTTTGCTTTGCGATAGAATTTTGTGTTTCGTAGAAAAGAAAATTAGGCTGACAAGAAACCTGCTTAAGAACAATATTATTAGGGAATTAGGCATAACCTCGTAATTCTTTTCTTTCTGTTATTTTATGTTTGATTATATTAATAATAAGTTTTTATCAACACTTTTTTTCGACAACTCTGAATATATGTATCAATTACTATATATGATACATATTCAATAGTATGCAGAATCTCATATTTACAAAGTATATTTGATTTATGATAAAATCATTTATCTAAGAAATTGAGAAGATAATTATATTTGTAGTACTTTCTTATGATAGATATCTAAAATCTTGATAAAAATCATTGTATTTGTAAATAGTTAAATTTCTGTTTCTGTTATTTGTAATTTGATATTGAAGAGTTCTGTACTCTCAAATAATAAAATTTAGAGTTTAATATAAATATAAATCTGAATCAGGAATCATGTTTTATTAATCTACTCAAAAAATGAAAATAATGAATTTTGAAAACGTAACTTCACCTTAGTTATTATTTCCGGATCAGCTCGAATTATTTTAAATCAATACTATACTAGTTATACAAAGCATAATTTTACTCTTTTCTTATGTCGACCAAATAACCATATTTTAATAATTTTCATATAATTTTGAAATATTATATATATATATATATATATATTATTTTTCAAGAACACGTATAAATAGCATCTTAGTTGAATTTGATTGTGGATAGGTCCTTTTGGCAATTTTCTGATATTAAATTGAAGAAAAGGGACAGGATGGTCGGCATGATTTAGCAATTCTTTTCTTTATTTAGTTTGGCAATTTTGGTTTTTCTTTCTAATTTCAGAAACTTTGACTTACAAAATTCGTATATTATATAGTTGCTTAAGATTTCGTTTTCCAGTTTTAGAAATAAAGATTCGGTAATATATAATGTTGTGCTATTAACCAATACGCGTGATATTATATTGTGTTAAACAGTTAATTACTAATACGCATTACATTTCTAAGTGTTTGTTACACAGCAATGTGTTCGAGACAGTAAGATGAGTAATTGATAGTTGATTAACATATTTATGAATGTCTCTACGATACAAATACGACGTTAGAACTATATATATATATATAGCAAATATCTATTTTTATAACATATCTTCCGACATGAAAAAGTTGTTCTCTTTGCTGTTTTTGGCACTAAATGTACTGTACAATACTCGGTATGACCCCATCTCTTGTTAAGATTCTTACTAGTAACAATGAATTCTCTGTATCTTAATTTTGTTATTATTTTGGATTATATTTCCAAGTAGTATTACATGTTAGTTCGCCCTAACCCAAAATTAGAGAATGTATAAACTACATCATCTTCTCAGAATCAACGTAAGCAATAACGGACTAACTTAGTCATCACACGCATATATATCGTAATACTAAGTAAATAAAATAAGTTAAGATCATTGAATGTCGTTAGATGAATTTTTTTGTCGTTGTTCTGGTTAGAGTAAAAACTTAAAATGTAACTTCAGATCCGGTTCGGAATACCGAACCTTATCTTGGCATTATAAACCATTAAGGCATTAACATTAATATATATATCCCTAAACCTTAATTAATTTACAATGACTTACCTTCAGTGTCAGCTCATGCACAAAAACGTCATGCTTTGCGTCAGCCATTCATATATATATATATATATATATATATATATATATATATATATTAATCATATATTAATCAACCCATGCTCTATTCTTTTCACGTTAATTTTCATAATTCAACTGTTTATATATAATTTATACTGAGTATTTCACGATAAAGATTTGCTAGATTAAGTTTTTGTTTTTGTTTTTTGTGAATATTAAATTACATCAGTCAGCATATTAGTCAAATTCCTACGTAACATAGATTACAAACTTAATTTTTAGAAGTATAAGTATATTTATATTTATTGGATTTACCACCTAAAAATTATTTGCATGCCAGATCAAGTTAGACTAAGCAATTCTGCTAATGCTATTGTTATCTTTTTTTTTTTTTTTGCTAATTTATTATACCAATGTTAATTCAACAAATTCAATAATTTACAACATTGACATATATACATTCTAAATGTCAAATAAGAATGGATATTTACTAGATTCTAAGTTTAACATAAATTTAGCAGTTATTATCCATGAATATTTTATATGGATAGTTCAAAAAAAATTCTTAGTAATATGTCAATCTAATCAATTTAAATTCTACCTAGAAAATGTATGTCGCATTACATAATATATTTATTTTTATTCAATGTTATTTATTATCCACTAATTGGATTTTTATGTCTATACTGCTTTTAGGTTGCATAAACTGTTTTAAATGTTTTATTCCATTCAATTTTTATAAGTATCATATAAGTTGTCACAATAATTGCCAAAACATATATAAAAGTCTTTTTATTCTTTTTGGTCATTTACATATTAATGAAAGTTAGCCCATTTTGCTATTAATGATTGTTAGTATTTATCTTTTGACTGTAGCGTGGTCCGGCCGAAATAAATTTCCCTAGCGGTCCACACACTTCATTATTATTAAGAAAATAATTGTGGGTCCTATAAAAACTTCAATCAAGTCTAATTAGTAAAATTCGATCAAAGAAACCGTAGAGAGTTGTAAATTTCGGCTGGTTAATTACTGTTTGGATTTGTAGCTGAATTCGCGAAGAAACAATTTATAAATTCAATTTCTTATTTCGACAAAGGAAATACTTTACTTGGAAGGAAAGTGGGAGATCGATCTGATCTTTGCCACTTGAGCAAATAATTAATTGTGATACGTGTAAGCATCTTCGGATTTTAAGTAACACGTATGAATAATACTTTCAAGATCGTGGACTTAAACTCTATCTGGGTATTAGTCATCACTCGTAGCAATTATCATTTGTTAGTAATCCAATATTATAATCATTCTCAACTAATTGTTACATGATCAAATTGTGGTCAACAATTATATGTTGACGATATGTAGATCATGGACCATATTAATGAAAATTTGCAAACTAGTAAACTGACATTTCCTTCACACTATATAATAGTTATATATATAAACTATACAAAAGTTTTATATAAACGAGTTTAGATATCTAAGCGATTTACCTTTTCTTTTTGTTGTCAAACAAACGAGTTTAGAAAAATATTAATTTGTTCAAACTGAATTTATCATAAAATTCTAAATCTTAATTTTGATTATTTGTAATAGTGCATATAAGAATTCTTATGACAAAACAAAATTCAGTCTCAACATAAAGAGTAGTTAAGAATTAGATTTCAGATTTTAAAGATTGACCCCGCTGTTTGGGCTTTAATGAGAATGAATCTCATATGCTCTTTTATATTTGGTGAAATTTTAAGACGCGGCAAAATTTTAATACTTGGCTTGAATTCTTTGCTTTATGAGATGCGAGAGTTAGTTCTCAGCATAATTGCAAGTTAGATTTTGGTATAGTTATAAGTAAGATCTCAGTATAATTGCAAGAGCAACTAAAGTAGTAAGACATGATTTGCCATGCTTAATAAAATGACAAAACATGAGAGATACTTTGTGAATGTGTGATCAGTCTTCTTCATGTTTCATTTTGCGTAAAGAATTCTTTTATTTCCTCTCCTTCGAAAACCAACTATTCAAACCAGATTTACCACAAGAGTTATAAATCCTAATTACGATTATTTGTAATAGTGTAGGTAAAACTTAAGATCATTAAAGAGACAAGAAGAAGACAATAAAGAATAATTTTTATTCAGTTTTAGCTGCATCCGAATGCTACTTACGTACTTCGAATGTATCAAGCAGATATGGTGGTTGGTCGGATATGGAAAGTCTTCAAAGGGGAAGAATCGCCTAATCCTATACGTGCTGGAGCATGGAAAGAATTGCCTTGATGATTCTGAGTGGCTTAGAGAGTCTCATGGTCGCCTTAAATAAGTTTGCAAGCTCTTAAGGGAAGTGGATCATAGATTTTCCTTAAACAGAGCCAAATCGAACCTTCTTGTTGGGCGGGCATCTGGAGGATCCACAGGTAGTTTGAGGCCCAAAAATAATCTCCAAGTTGTATGGAGTGAAGGACACTCCTGAGCTAGGCAGTATTGCTCGAAAGTTGGCGTTGTCGCGAATAAGGCCTTATCAAAGAGGGTCGAGGTTATAAAATCTATAACTTTTGGCTCCGAGCTTCGTTCGGTCTGATTCAACCTCAAAAAGTTAGCTGTTTGAGTCAAGAATCTATAGCAATCAACTTCATGTCATAATTCCCTTTGTAGCGTCTGGAGAGACTTGATAAGTGAGTGTATGTTTTCATGATCCTCCGAGGAAGGTTGTTGACATGAAATCCTTGTGTGCTGCTCCAGTTCTTGAGTACTGAACGATTCATAGAGTTTAGGCTCCGGTCCTCTTTAATACCTCTGCATTTAAAACTACTCAAATCATGTCCCAATTTAACATCCCAATCTCTTATTCTAAAGGTTGGAGAGCCATGTAACTAGCTCTAACCAAGGAAAGAGGCAATGAGGCCGACATTTACAATCTACTAAATATGTTTCATCTTCTCCGCATTTCCAATCATGGGTCCCTTACCACTTTGGAAACAACAAAAGCGATTGATGGCGCATGCTTGTTCAAATATTTGTTCTTTGCTTTTGATGCTTATATCATAGGCTATCCTTACTTAAGACAAGTTATAGTAATTGATGGCACAACTGAAAGGGAACTACATAGGTTGCCTCATTGTTTCAAGTGGCCAAGATGATGATATGAAAATTTAACCTTTAGCTTTTGGTAGAAAATGAGTATTGTTGGACGTGGTTCTTCAGGCAGTTACAGACGTTTATACCAGATACACATCAACTTGTCTTTGTCTGTGATAGAGATGCTGCATGTGTGGTACATTTGGAAAGAAATGTTAAATACTTATTTAAAAGCCTTGGACTTGCTGCTCTAGTCTCCTTAGCTGCTCGGTCATTCAGCCTAGGTAATTTTAGACATTGTTATAATGCAAATCAGCTCCGTAGTCCAAGCTATTTTAAGTGCGTGGAGGACATTAACATTAGCCATTGGTCTTTGACTCATTTCTCTAAAAAAAATACAACATCATGAGCATCAAATAGCTGAGTCGTTAAATGCAGCCATTGGCAAGGTTATATCCTTCCCTATTGTTTCACTAGTTGAGTTCATTAGAGAGATGGTCATGCGTTGATTCTCTTTACGAAGACAAAAGATAAGTGTCACATTGTCAGTTTGTGCACCCCATATTGAAAAAAAATTCTCATTTGCTACTTGCGCAAAGCAATACAGTGTGATGTTCTGTCTTCATCATCCTAGATTTATCGAGTTAATGATAGCACATGATATGTCTTTTAAGTTGACACTGAGAACAAATCTTTCTCATGCAAGGTTTATGACGTCTTTCAAGTCCCATGTCTCCACGTCCTCGTCATGGCAGGAGGTAATGACACTGATGTCTATACCTTAGTTGCTGACAATTACAAATTATATTCATGGGATAACCTATACCGTTGAATAATTCATCATGTTCCAAATGACCATGATACCTAAAAATCAGAATCATGTCTAAAGGAGAATTTCTAGTAAGTAATTTGTAGACCGTTTTTTTACCATGTTACCGACATGATTTGTAGCCACACTTACAAAAATGTGCACGACGCCAAGGCACTAGCCATAACATGGCCACATGTAAACATCTTGTCTAACCACTGAAGCTATCATCCTCTATTCTTTGTTTATTTCATTGTAAACAGTCCATTTTGGAAAATCATATGTTTATAATTAGCATATATTTTTTATTATGCTTCCTTGCCCTTTTTCAATTATTGTCTTTTTCCATGATAACTTTTCTTAAACATGAAAACTTTCCCGTTTATTCACATACATCTACAGGAGGACATACACATTTGACTTAACATTGATGTCTCCATATACTAGAAAACTTACATCCTTATATTCATACATAACAAAACATAGATGTATCATACATAATTTAAAATATACTAAGAAACTCAACGGACCTACACACAAAAAAATACTCAAAGCATAGCACACGAAAAGAAAATCCATAACTTAACCCAACACAATTCGATATTTGGTTGAAACACCACATATCACCAGAATTAGCTGTCTTTCACAATTCCATTGTTTGTCATTTTTTTAACACCACCTTTACAACAGATTCAGCTCAAGCTATACCTCCACATTCATCCATAAATTCTTTTAATGTTTCATTATCCATATCAACTTCACATGAGCCTATTAGAAACATCCACAATGCAAATTTCATTTCTAATGTGAGGTCTTCTTCCACATCTAGCATATCAGCACCTCTTCTGTATATCCGTCTAGCTCACAACTTGAAGGCTCTCAGGATAATGTGCTATTAGATTTCCAAATTTTGCACACCTAACGAACAACACCCTGTAAGGGGAACCATAGTTCAGAAAAAGTGGTACTTGGTCCATCCACCACATCGAAGCTTCTTCTTGGAGTGGATTTTCTTCCCATGAATCTACCAATCCTACATGACGCAATGATTTTTCCTAACTCCTCAAAACCATCTTCACATACCATATCTAAAATCTTGAAAATTATGTTCTCTGATTGTGAAAATAATAGACTTTGTAACTACAACTCTTTTTATGCAGACATCCAGAACCTATTACTAATCGTCCTTTCCTACCATGTCTCTTTTTATGCACCATTGGCATATGGCACATTCTCCTTTATGCGTGTCACCCACACGGTTGCCACGTCATTAACTTCATTCTCCATAAAGCTGTTTCTCCAAATCGCCAGAGTTATTTTCGTTGGTGGCTATGCCACCAATGCAAAACAAAGTGGCATGTTCTGCAAAAAAATATGATTTGATGGCATATCATGAAATTAAAAACTCAATGATGTCATTTTCTGCAATTTTCCTTAAAAAATAAGATGATTGGTGTAATTTTAGGAATAATTGTGTATAACACCCATGGGTCTTCAAAATTGTGAAATATGCTATTAAAACTGAATCTTCTACATTATGCCACAATCAAGTTTTTGAAAAGACTAATTTTCTCTTGTCTCTATTCTTCCTCACTTTCAGTCTCTCTCACATCTTCTTTTCTCAATCTCTCTCATTTCCTTATCGTTCTCTCTCATCTTCCACGAAAGGTTCATGAGTCTAGATCATTGGTATTGAGTTTTGGTGCTCGGATGTCACATGAAGAAGAGAAGAAGAAAATAATAATTGAAGAGAAGACGAGAAGAAGAAGTGAAGAAGAAGCTCTGAGTTCGAGAAAATCACCAAAGCAAATGACGAAAGTAAGATCTTAAACCGAAGTACAAACCAAAGTCTCAAAAATTGTGTTTGTGGCATGTCATTAGACATACATCCTTGTTTTAGGTGTCGGGAACCATATTTGTGGCATGTTTATATGCATACGTCTTTGTTTTAGGTGTATGTCCTTAAAAGAAATATCTATGTCATTGCTCACTTCTTCATGGCCCAATTTCGACCTTAAGATTTAAACTTTCCATGAGATCTTCACTGGAGCATAAAGACCAAATTCTTGGGAACCGTGTATGTACATGTATTTATGCAAACACCTTTGTTTTATGTATATATTTTTATGCGGACGTCCTTGACTCACTGCCACATAGTCCAATCTTGCGCTTAATGTAGTAAGAGTAAAATTGTTATTGTGTATGCCCTCTTATGCCCTAAGAAGTGGCATTTTAAAAAACTTGTGATGATATTTTTACTATTTTAGATACTCGTTGTGGTATTTTCCACAATATTCCTTAGCTTTTATAGTTTCACGGTTTTAATTAAAAACTACCCCGCATTCATGCTCAACAATCACACCTTTTATATGCAAAACTCAAACTTTCCAGTTGAAAATTTGAGTCACATGTCAAAAATGAAAAAAACACCAAATTGTACAGTGTTAGGTGAGAACGTAGATGCAGTCCTAAGAACAAAATATTTATATTAATGTCATCTTCTAGTCAATACATTTTTTTTTCAAATCATTACGAACCAATAGATAATATTATTCACTAAGTTTCCTAACGTCCTTTGATTGATAAGATGTCTATATTGATGATAATGTTTGTGTATTTTGTTAATTATGTTTTAATAATGTGTCATAAAGATTTTTGCATCAATAATATTTTTTTGTCCGGTAATCTTTAACTCTTTTAAAAAAGAATTCATAACTTTTAACTTTTAATGAATAAAATAGTTTTTATTTAATAATGTGTAATGTAATTTTTGTATGGACTTCCGGTGAATTCAAACACTCATTTTTCTTATAAATGAGAGCACATTTTTCCATTGATGTACCAATACCAAAAATCTTAACATACTTAAAAAAATCATTTGATCCATCAGAATTTCTTTTTGATATTGAAGATTACAAGAAGCAGTGTGAACTTGATAAGAGTATATTGCCAACCGGTTTCGCGAGCACCGTAAAAATAATTGAGGAGGACTACACACTTTGTAGCAAGAAAAAGTACTTGAAGATAGATCACGTAGCTGCAAATCAAAGATTGATTGATTGATGGTTACTTTGCCAATCAACCTACATATGACGACACAATGTTTTGTTGGCGGTTCCAGATGTGAAAGCATGTGTTTCTTTGGACCGTTGAGGATTTATCAAGCACTGAAAACTACTCACTCAACGATTTGATGTAGCCAATAAAGAATTTATATCACCTTTATCAAAATGTACTACTTCCATGTGAATGTTAGTATATAGTGTGGCTACTGATGTTGTTGATGAATACATCAAAATAGGAGGTACTACAACATTGGAGTGCTTGAGTAGGTTTTGTAAAGGAATCATACAATTGTATGAGAAAGTGTATATGAGAGCTTTAACTTAATATGATCTACAAATAATTCTACATGTTAGTGTAATGAGAGAGTTTCCAGGGATGATTGAAGTATTGATTGCATGCATTAGGAATGAAAAAATTGTCATATTGCATGGAAAGGTCAATTTACTAAGGGAGATAAGAGAACTACCACTATTATTCTTGAAGCAATTGAATTTTATGACTATGGATATGGCATGCCTTTTTGGATGTCCAGACACATTTAACGACATAAACATTCTAGATCATTCTTCAATGTTCGATGATGTTGAACAAGGAAATACTCCAAAAGTGAACTTTTTGTGAACCAACGTCCACATAATATGGCATACTACCTCAGTGACGCTATTTATCCTTTTTATCCAACATTTTTGAAATCAATTAGGCTTCTTTGGAGTGAATTAGACAAGTCATTTGCATACTATCAAGAGGCATATGGGAATGATATCGAACATGTATTTGAAGTGTTACTAGCTCGATTGAAAATCATTCGTGAAACCACTCGGATGTGGGACATAGCCAGTTTGGCTACCATCATGAGGTCATGTCTCATATTGCATAATATGATTGTTGAGAATGAACGAGATACATATATTCAAAACTGGACCGATTATGATCATTCCGAGGCAAGTGAGTCCAAATCATGTGCGTTCTAGATCAGAATTGCATGATTCAAATATACATAACAAATTGTAAGCGAATCTAGTCAAACATATTTGGACAAAATTAGGAGAGTTTCCCTGACTAAAATTTTTGTTTAATCTTTATATATTTTTTAAGAATGTTATTGTTTTGTTTGGTTGAATTTGTCGTAACAATTGAGTCACAATTGAGTCATATGAGTTTTCTGTTTTATGTTATGAATTTTTAAAAGTATGGTGTGTTTATTTTTGTGTATTGTATTGTAATTTATTTTTTTTTGTAGTTTTTGTGTTTTAATAAAAATAGCTTTTATTTTTATATTATTATTTATGTTATTTTAGTTGTAATTTTTAATATTATTAATTATTATATTATACTAAATAAAATAAGAATATAAAATAAATATAATAGGGGTAAGATGTTGAATTTTGTTAAACAAATTATTATAAGAATATAAAATTGAGAAGATGTTGAAAGATTAGATAGTGTTAAATGTATAAATTATTATGGGTAGTACATATTAGTCAAACGCAGTCAATTCAGATGAAATATTGTGGTATTAACAAAAATATTTAAAACGGATATGGTAAAGAAAAAAAAAGATAATTATCTTTCAGTGTAATGTGACTTTCGGCCGCAATTGGACAACAGAAAAGACTTGCGACTTTTGCCGACCTTTTTAATTCCTTTATAAAGCATTAAATACTTAATTCGTCACCTAACAAACAAATACATTTTCTAGAAACATCCACTGATGTCAGTTAGATTCATGTGACGACAAAAAGGCTCCCATTGTTATAATTTGTAGTTATGCTCGTCTTATGTTAGAAACTTAAAACTCAACGAGATACTTTTTATTACAAAAATAGATTTATGTTGGTGGGTTATTTATAGTTATAATAATATTTATGTGTGATATTAATTTTTATTTTTTATTTTATGGTTTAGTTTTATATAAAAAATTTATTTATTTTATATATATTTAATTAGATAAAAATTATTTTACAACAATAGGTTGTGTTGTATACAAAATATATTTTTTGATATCTAATTACTAAAATTTTGGTACATTACAAATATTATCGTACAAAAATTTATTACTTGTGTTAAATTTTTAAATTCATGTTCATTAAGTTTTTAGAACGATAGTAAAGCTAAAACAATAAATATTGTGTCGTTATCAATACACAACCGCATATATTTAAAAGCATTAGAGAGTGATATCACATTTCTAATATTTCAAGTATAGATATTATAGTACCATTAAAAGTTAAATAATTTAAGATTAAAAAATTACAAATTATGTTTTAAAAAGCATATTTTCAACACAACATTTTTTGAACCTATTTCAAAATTGCAAAAAGTTAAATTAACAAAATTACCCTTATATTATATTTTTAAAATATTTTTTACGAAACTTTTTCTGCCAACTTTTATTTTTCATTTCAAAATTTGATTTCACATTTATAAGTTTTGTAAGAGGTTTTAGAAAACCTTACAAATAGTTCTGTTATAAGTTATCTTATAAAACTTATAAATGCTAAAACCAAATTTTGAGATGAAAAATAAAAGTTGGCAGCAAAAATTTCAAAGAGTTTATTTTTATAAAACCTTATAAAAATTATCTTAAAAAACATTGTAAAAAATTAATTTATAAGTTATCTTATAAAATTTTATAAAAAAATCAATTTATGAACCAAATAAGTGATCAAAATTTAATAAATCAAATTAAAATTATACCCTAAAAAAATTCAATAGATACATAAATCCAAACAAATGAATATATTACTCTTGAACGAAAAAAAACTAAATACTAATTGGATGTCTAAACTGAGTAAAATGATCAAAATAAGTAAATCAAACTAAATACTATACCCTAAACAAAACAGTTAGATGTTTAAACACGAATGCATAATTATAAAAATTCTTGAATGAAAAAAAACTAAATTCGTTTATACATGTACATCTTCTCTCTACTGTCGAGATGCATTTTTATCCATTTATACCCTGAAAAAGCATCCATGAAAGAAAATAGCTCGTTCCCTGTTCCCTGGTGTGGCTTCAACAGTACGCTCCATAGTTGGCAAAGGAAAACTATCCTTTGGGCATGTTCGAAATCAACATAAACTGACAAGCCCAGAAATATACATATACAGACAGGTAGAGATACAGATTGGAAGTGATCAGGCTTTGGTCTTTGTCAGAGACACAGAGGAACCTTAATTGAAATCAAGTAAGGCCTAAACAGTTTTTTTCCTATTCAGTTTGGTGCAAGAGTGCGATAGCATAATACAGTAGTACATCAACTGAAACTAATAAACTCAACCTCTCTAATCATCTTGTTCTTCTTTTTTGTTTTTGGTCACAATCATCTTGTTCTTTTATTTTCTTATTTTTGGTTTCCAAACTTCTTAAAGATGAGGGAGAACTCAAGAAGCGATCCTTATATTAAGCATATTTCAGCCTTCTTCCTCCTCTTCTTCTACATTGCTGACTGGAAGATCATCTCAGCGAGCTCCTGCAGTTTATGTTTTAAAAGATACCATTATGAGATTTGTGTGTCTAACTAAGCGAAATAATAATCATATGTTAAACTCGTACCTGTTTAGCAGAGGGAACCTTTGGTTCACCAAACTCTTTAGCCTTCTTCTCAAGGTACTCAAAGTCAGCTTTTCCTTCTTCTATTTGCTTACCAATCTCAGAGTCCCAACTTGCATATCTCTTGCGTACCAATTCAGTTAGATGTCCCTCCTTCACCAAACACACCGCTCAAGTTAACTGATTAAGCTACATCCTTTGAATCTTCTATGAAACTTATCTATTCAAATCTTAACTAACCTCCAAGATTTTGACTGCATTTCTCAGTCCACGAGCCATTGTATCCATTCCACTAATATGAGCAATGAACAAGTCTTCAACATCTGTACTCTCTCTTCGCCTGTTTAATCAATCAACATTAACTTTCATTTTGATTTTCAAGGTTGTAAGGAACAGCAGAACATTAGGAACCAAGATACGCTCTTACAGTTTGGCGTCGAAGTTGAATCCTCCTGGAGCAATCCCACCCTGTTTATTAACGAGACCAGACATGAGCAACTACTATTATAAGCTTCTATTTAAACTAGTGACTTTTTATTTACATACATTTTTGATGACACTCATCATGACCATGGTTGCTTCTCCAATATCTGTCAGAAACTGATCTGTATCCCATCCTATTCAGACGGGGAGATAAATATTATTCAACCGTGATATGCATAAACGTCGTTGATAACCAAGAGAGTTGATTTTTTTTTTAAATTACCAGTCTGAGCATCTCCAGTGTTTGCATCAATGTTCCCAAGTAAACCATTTAGTCTTGCAGTTTCAAGCTCGTGATGACAGGTGTGGCCAGAAAGCGTGGCATGGTTACACTCAATGTTGAGTTTAAACTCATCAATCAGACCGTATTTCCTCAGAAAATTTGCAGCTGTTGCAGCATCCCAGTCATACTGGTGCTTCGTAGGTTCTTGAGGCTTGGGCTCGATTAAAAGTGTGCCTGATGAAAGTAAGATTGTTGCAATAATCACACACAGACTAACGCAGAACAAGACGAAGAAGACTTACCGTTGAATCCAATCTTCTTCTTGTAAGCAACAGCAGCTTCAAAGAACCTGGCCATATGATCAAGCTCTCTTCCCATATCAGTGTTCAAGAGCGTCTGATAACCTTCACGACCACCCCAGAAAACATAGTTTTCACCACCCAAGTAATGTGTCACCTCCATGGCCTTCTTCACCTGAGCTGCAGCGTAAGCATATACTCCAACCTCAGAGCTGGTTGCTCCTCCGTGCATATAACGAGGATGTAAGAAAAGCTGAGCTGTTCCCCACAACGGCCGGATCTTGTTTTCCTGCATTTGAAGATGAAGACGAACCTCTTTTCTTAGCATATTAAAGCGAGGTACAGGGGCAACAAAATAGTGTTTCACAGATTAAAAGTTTCCATTATGAAACGCCACACATGAGCCTGGGTCAGAGGATATATTAACTACAAAAAGTATCTTTCAACTTCCACAATCCAAAGGCTGATAAAAGATGAAAAATTAACCAAATGAATCAGTTACCTTTTGGAGTTCTTTGGCAAGTTCGATAACTTCATCCAAGTTTTTGTTAGATTGCTGCAGACAATTTAAGCATAAATAGGTTACAAGCGCTTTCTACACTATCGAAACAGAAGTTAATGTTGGGCCAACAGTAATTAAGTAACACAAAACCAGGAAAGCTGAAAAAAAAATACAGGGTCCAAGGATCAAGATGGTCTTCAACATAATAAGATATGATATAAGTGAGCCACTAGCTCGAGTTACCTCAATTGTATTGCCATCAGGTGCTATGTCTCTATCATGGAAACACCACCAATCAGCTCCAAGTTTCTTCAAAAACTCAAAGTTAGCTCTCACTGCATTAAACAACAATCAGGAACTAACTCAAAACTATTTCGCAAATGCAAAGAATCAAATAACAAAAATCCGATCTTTACTTACTTCTTCTCTTAGCCATACTCACAGAGTTACTACCATCTTCCCACGGCCAATATTTTGTAGCCGAACCAAATGGGTCACCTCCAGTCCCACGGAAAGTATGCCAAAACGCAATACTAAATCTAAACCAGTCCTGTTTTGACGAATAAACGAACATCATCAAAACCACTTCCTCAAATTTATAAAAACATAAGTAAAAATGGCTTACCTTCATTTTCTTCCCAAGAATCTCTTCTTCAGCGTTATACCACTTGTAAGCAAGTGGGTTTTTGCTCAAAGGTCCCTGAAAAATCCATGAACAATCGATTCATCTACACGTGCAATGCATCCCCTTAACTTATCTAAATAAATCAACAGTCCATTATAACATCAGTCCTGATAACATTACTAGAGAAATTTCACAAATTTTTAGTATTATTGTTTACCTCATACTTAATCTTCGGGATGTCAGGGAAGAATTCTCCTTGCCAATCATCAGAATCACTACACTTTCCTCCCAAATCCGCAGGACATATTGGTGGATCAGCAGACTTCAAGATCAAATTAACATTCTATGTTGTAATGATCGAAAGATGAAAAAAGATTGCAGCTTTTTAAGTGTCTTACCACTAGAAATGAAGCTGCGTTGAAGCAGAGAAGGATCATAAAGAAATCTACTTTCTTCATGGTTTTGAACACACCCTGAACGATGATCAAACCCAAAACAAAGTTCTTAGAAATAAATCGAAAACACGATCGCATACAAGAAAAACGAATCGCAGGAAATTTCCGGAAGAAACTCGGTCTATGCTACACTCTGGTTTGGAAATTTGGATAAAATCGCAAAGATATAATATAAAATTTACGATAATGATGAAACGTAAGCCAGATCGTTTGTGTATTATATTCGAGTTTTGGCCCTTAAACATAAGTGAAATGGAGGGTTGTGATATTATCGATGAATAAGTTTGAGTTAAAGCTCAATATAGTTGGACAGAGAATGAACACTCTTTATGCGGAAGATCACGTTCTGACTCAGCGATTATCTTTTGCTATATTTAGAGCCAATCAATTTTCAGTGTTATCTTTTCCTAAACTTCTTATTAATGAAATTTGGATCAAACATAAATTTGGAAATATTTTTCTGACCTTTCTTTTCATCTCACTCGTGAATATTGAAGACTTATCTCATTTTGGATCCGTGACCGCTATCGAATACATTAATTGAATATTGTCAGATAAATACTATATTTATGGGTTATATACATTACAACTGATTTGGGCTAAACACCTACCTAACAAACAGCTCTTATATTTATCCCAAATTCCATATAAAGCCGATAGATTGGCCCAAATTCTACAAAACCCCGATAACTAGTCCTGTGAAATTTTACAATACACCAATAGAAAAAATAAATAGAAAAAGTTTATTAAACCTCTGACATTTCAAGAATGGATAGATTATATATTGAATTCGTGAAGTTCTAAATTAATTATTAAATTTTGTGTTAATTTTCAAAAATATCTAATTTTATATTGACCACTCAGTTCAATACTATTATTAATCACATCTCATTTAATGACATACTGCGTTTTATTTATTTCTGCCATAAATAAAAAAATGAAGAATAACATATCAAAATGTCAAAACAAAAATCCAAATCCCAAATCTTTACTTCACACATAGCTTTTCGCATAAAGATTGATAAGCCACACTACATAGCTTGAACTTTGCTTTAGGCGGAAAATATTATTGGTTACCTTGGTAGAACCTTCATGACGATCTGGATGCCATTTTTTTGGGTCATGAAACGAAAGAAAAGCCTCCAAAATTTATTCATCCAACATCATTTACAAACGAAAAGAACGTAAACGAGTAACCCCACTCTATCATCAACTAGTAGCAAGCTAAGCTCCTCCGGGATGCACCTAAAGTAATGAAAACCAAGTGGTAAATCAAAAGCACAATTTGCTAGATCATCCGCTAGACAGTTGACTTCTCTATAAGTATGTGAGATTCGAATAACCCAATCTCTCGAAAGAAAAACATAACACAAATGTGTCAGGAATGACAAAGGATGTGAATCAATAATCCATGTTGTCAAAAACTCCATCACCAACTTGGAATCAACTTCAAGCAAAAGTCTTTCAACCGATTCTCCCAAGCCATATGAAGCCCATAATAAATTCCCCCATAATTCTGCTAATGGAGCTGAGCATATGCCAAGTTAAGGGCAAAGCTACTACACCAATGACCAAGCTTATCCCTCAACACACCACCAAGAGACACATGACCCGAATTACCTCTTGATGCTCCATCAATATTCAGTTTGAACCAACCCTCAGGTGGAAATGACCAACCAATCTGCCTCTTAAGTATATTTGGAGTTAAACCAAGTTGTCCTTGAGCAGTTTTATGAGCCACTGCTACTTCCTTACTCAAATCACGAATCCACTTTAACATATCCCAACATGGACATATTGAGCCAAATATGTAACCACAACGCTATTTCCAAGCTCACCACATAGTTAAAGAAACCCATATGCTGATCGGACTGAGAAAGAAACCTTACTCGTACGACTCCAATAAATCATGTTCGATGTCCTGGTAATATTATCCACCACTACAAATATGTAACCACAACGCTATTTCCAAGCCCACCATATAGTTAAGGAAACCCATATGCTGATCGGACCGAGAAAGAACCCTTACCAGTACGACTCCAATAAATCGTGTTTGATGTCCCAGTAATATTAGTCCATAAATCACGAACAGATACATTTAGTTCTATACCAGGAATTTCACACTCCTTAAACACAGAAAGGGGATAGTTCAATAACTAACAGTCCAGCCAGAAACGAATTCGATTTCCAGCCCTAGGGATCCACTTAATACCTGGTATAACAACCTCTCGGAGACCAATAGCAACACTATTCCAAGTAGATGACCAATTTCACTTAGGAAGAAGCGAAGATTGATCCTTTAAATCAGTCACATTATAGTTTGTTTGAAATATTCCAGCCCACAAACTTGATTTCTTAGTAAACAAACGCCAACTAATCTTCGAAATCAGGGCTTTATTACTTTCCTCAACCCGACGGATAGCCAAACCACCATCTCGCTTTGGTTTACAAACCGTTCTCCATGTCACAAGATGTAACTTCCGATTATCATCAACATTTCCCCATATGAAAGATCTCGAAATTAAATCTAACTTATTAAGAGTAGACTTTGGTAGAATAATAGTACTAATAGCATGAATAGGGATCGAAGAGAACACGACTTAGTGAGAGTAATCCGACCCACTAGACTTAGGAAACACCCCTCCGACCTGCCAGCTTTGAAGATACTTTTCCAAACTGATCTTCTTTTCCAAATCGCGGCTAACATTGGAGGAAAATAATATCTTTGATTTATCCAAACTGACCCTTTGACTTGAAGCATTACAAAACATTCCAAAACCTTATGAATCACACAGATTTGAGAAACTGAGGCTTCAACAAATAATATGATATCATCAACAAAGCAAATGTGCGAAAGATGAGGGCGTCCACGAGATAGAATAATAGGTTTCCATTCCTTAGCCACATCCGATTGGTTAATCAAATGACAAAGCCTCTCAATGCATAAGACAAATAATATGGCTAAAAGGAATCTCCTTGCCGAAGCCCCCGTGTCGGAGTAAACCCCTCTGTCATCTCTTCATTCCAAACCAAGCTCATTAATGGACTTTCAACACATTGCAATATCCAATTCCGCCAATTCTCTGGAAGGTTAACAACAGCTAATGTATCAGCTAAGAAGTCACATCAAATACGATCACAAGCGTTCTCCGAGTCTAACTTAAGAAGTATTCAACCCTTCTTGCCCTTTTTTCCGAAGCAAAGAGTGAACAGTTTCTTGAACGACCACAATATTATTAGCACTAACACAACCCTGAATAAAACTTGAGTGTGTTAGTCCAATCATTTTTGACATTAAAGACTTCAATCTCATCACCAAAGTCTTAGTAATTTTAAAAAAAAGAACATATGTTGGTTAAGCTTCAAATGATTAGGCCTAAGTTAAAGCTTTATTAAAATGTATAAAGTTTAAAGATAAGGTCTAATAAGTAGAAGATAAGATCTAGATAGATTTAGAGGTAAATAATTCTGTTTAGATATGATAAGAGATAGATCCTTTTCAAGTGTGGAAAATAGTCTATATATATATGGAGTATTATGAGCTTGTATAATACGACATAACGAACAAGAGAAGGAGTTTGTGTATTGATTGGTTTGAGCTTATATTTTACGATCAATACAAAGAGAAACTTTACGTATTTGTTTTGTTATTGCAACTTTATTTGGTATCATAGCAGCGATTCTGTTCCTGTGAGACAAACAAAGAAACAGAGAGACAATAGGCGATGACGTGAAGACTGTGAGGAAGGAATCAGTCCCGTCTGCCGTTGTATGTCCGATGCTTACATCAACGAATTATACGGTGTGGGCAATGAGGATGAAGGTACTTTTGCAAGTACATAGAGTTTGGGAGTCGATCGAATCAGACTCAAGCATGGAGAAGAAGAACTACTTAGCCACAGCTTTGCTGTTCCAATCTATTCCGGAAAGTTTGATCTTGCAGATTGGTGAACAAAGTTCTCCAAGATTGATGTGGGAAGCAATTAAAGCAAGGAATTTAGGAGCAGAAAGAGTATGAGAAGCTAGACTGCAAACATTAATGTCTGAGTTTGAGAGATTAAGAATGAAAGACACAGACAAGATAGATGATTATGCAGGAAAAATGTCGGAGTTAGCTTCGAAATCTGTGGCATTGGGAGAAGTTATTGAGGAATCAAAAATGGTGAAGAGGTTTCTCAATGGTTTGCCTAGAAAGAAACATATTCATATTATAGCTTCTTTGGAACAGGTTCTGGATCTAAATAAAACCGGGTACGAAGACATAGTTGGACGTCTTAAAGCGTACGAAGAGAGAATCACAAACGAGGAAAAAAGTGAAGCACATGATGATCTACTTTACTCAAGATTTGATAGGAACAATGGACAGTCTCGTGGTGGAAAAGAAAGAGGTAGAAACTCAAGCACAAACAGTCGAGATCGAAACAAAGAAAAGAAAGATAGATCAAATATAGTATGTTTTCGATGTGATAAGAAAGGACACTTCGCCTCTGTGTGTCCTGAGAGAAAGAAGAGACTAGAAGACTTGAATAAAGTAGATGAGGATCAAGATGATTCAGAGACAGAAAGAGCAGATGATACTGTCTTTATGCATGAAGTAATCTTTCTTAACGAAGAAAAGATAAACCAGAAAACGTTCAAGGAAGAAAAAGGAGATAACGATGAGTGGTATCTAGATACAGGAGCCAGCAATCACATGACTGGGAGAAAATCATATTTCAGTGAACTCAACACAAAGATAAAAGGGAAAGTACGTTTTGGTGATGGTTCATGCGTCTCAATAGAAGGAAAATGGTCGGTTGTTTTTAGAACAAGAGCTGGAAAACAGAGAACACTTTCAGAAATCTATTATATTCCTAGCTTAAAGTGTAGTATACTGAGTTTAGGACAAACAACCGAGGATGGTTGTGAAATCTATATAAAGAATAATGTTCTAAACGTGTACGACAAGAATAAGGAGTTGCTTATTAAAGTTAGGAGAGCTGCTAATAGATTGTATAAAGTTCAATTGCAGATTGAGAATCCACTATGTTTTCACAAAAAGGTTCACGATGAATCATGGAAGTGGCATGCGCGACTTGGACATATAAAATTTAGAACACTCAAGGAGATGTCGACACTTCGGCTGGTACAAGGCTTACCAGCTATTAAGATTAATCAAAGTCTTTGCAGCTCATGCTTGAGAGGGAAGCAAAGTCGATTAATGTTTCCGAAAGCAAGTGTGTTTCGAGCCACCGAGGCGTTTGAACTAGTACATGCTGACCTTTGTGGACCAATCTCGCCACCAACCTCAGCTCAAAACAGATATGTATTTGTCCTAATTGATGATCACACTAGGTATATGTGGTCGATACTTTTAAAGGAGAAGAGTGAGGCATTGAAGAAGTTCAAAGAATATGTCACTATGATTGAGAAGGAATTCGAAACAAAGGTAAAACAGTTAAGGACAGACCGAGGTGGAGAATTCCTTTCGAAGGAGTTCGGTGTTTTTTGTGAGAAGAACGGGATTAAGAGACAGTTGACAGCTCCATATTCTCCTCAACAGAATGGCGTGGTAAAAAGGCGAAACAGAACGCTCATGGAGATGACTAGAAGTATCCTTAAAGCAATGGATGTACCGAATTATCTTTAGGCTGAAAGTGTTAGGCATTCCACGTATCTAATCAATAGAGTTTCAACCAAGGCATTGCAAAGACAAACTCCATATGAAAGCTTAAAGAAAAGAACGCCAAGAGTAGATCATATCCGTGTATTTAGATGCTTGGCCTATGCAAAGGTCAAAACAGAAGGATTAAAGAAACTTGATGATCGATCACAGCCTCTAGTTCATCTCGGTATTGAACCTGGATCGAAAGCTTATCGGCTTCTTAATCCAACAACAAAGAAAATTGTTGTTAGTAGGGATGTGATATTTGCTGAAAATCAAACATGGAAGTGGAAGGAAGACGAAAGTAATAATCCAAAACATAGAATGTTTCAGTTACCATGGGATGATGATCACGATAGTGAGGAGTTTACGGGCCAAGAAACTGACATTGAAGACGTGACTGAAAGTGCAGAAGCTGCAGGTAGGGAAGAAGAAGACACGGAGGCTGCAGGTAGAGAAGAAGAAGTTGCAGACCTGCCGCCTAGAAAGACATAAAGAGAAAGACATATACCTTCCTATTTAAACGATTATGTGCTTCTTGCAAACTCTGAATGTGAGAGATTGCTGCTCTCTCTCAATAATGAACCATTAAGTTATGAGGAGGCAAAAGATTCAGTTGAGTGGAACAAAGCATGTGAAGAAGAAGTTAACTCAATTGAGAAGAACAAGACATGGAAATTGATAGATAGACCCGCGGGTGCAAAGATAATTGGGTTGAAGTGGATTTTTAAGTTAAAGAAGAATGCTGATGGGTCAATAAACAAGTATAAAGCTCGGTTGGTTGCTAAAGGGTATGCACAAGAAGCCGGTATTGACTTTGAAGAAGTTTTTGCACCAGTAGCACGCATTGAAACTATAAGATTGCTCATGGGATTTGCGGCTTCAAGTGGATGGGAAATCCATCATTTGGATGTTAAAACTGCATTTTTACATGGAGTTTTGACCGAGGATGTGTATGTTTCACAACCAGTTGGATTTGAAAAGAAGGGAGAAGAGAGTAAGGTTTTCAAACTTGCAAAAGCTTTATATGGTTTAAGACAAGCTCCTCGGTGTTGGAACACCAAGCTCAATAGCATTTTGAGAGAATTGCGATTTGAGAGGTGTGCTAAAGAGAGTTCGGTATACAGAAAAGTTGAAGGTACAAATTGTCTTATTCTTGCAGTTTATGTGGATGACTTATTTGTGACAGGAAGCACACTTAAAATCATCAAAGAGTTTAAGACAAACATGTCGCAGAATTTTGAAATGTCAGATTTAGGAAGTTTAAGTTTCTATCTCGGTATCGAAGTTAAACAAGGCATTGAAGGCATTGAGATAAAGCAGAAAGCCTATGCAAAGAAGATACTACAAGAAGCTGGACTAGAAAACTGCAACAAAACACATGTTCCAATGGAGTTTGGGCTGAAACTTTGCAAGGAAGGAGAATCAGATCCAGAAATTGATGCAACCGATTTTAGAAGGACAATTGGCTGTTTACGATATTTGTTACACACAAGACCGGACTTGGCCTTCTCGGTTGGAATGGTTAGTAGATACATGCATCAGCCACGAGAGTCACATTGAAGGGCATTAAAACAGATTCTAAGATACTTAAGTGGCACTACGAACTGCGGCTTGGTCTACAAGAAAGGAGGGACGAACTTGCTTTCAGGATATAGTGACATCAGTCACAATGTTGATGTAGATGATGGAAGAAGTACGTCAGGACACATCTTCTACTATGGAGAAACGGCAGTATCGTGGAACTCTCAAAAGCAAAAAACGGTTGCTCTTTCATCTTGTGAAGCAGAGTTTATGGCTGCAACAGAAGCTTCAAAGCAAGCAATTTGGTTACAAGAGCTACTAAGTGAGGTAACAGCTAAGAAACACGATAAGACAGTGATTTACATAGATAACAAGTCAGCTTTGGAGCTCACAAAGAATCCGGTGTTTCATGGACGAAGTAAACACATTCACAAGTGTTATCATTTCATACGAGAGTGTATAAGTAACGAACAGATTCAGGTGAAATTTGTTCCTGGAGAAAGACAACTCGCGGACATATTAACAAAGGCGTTGGCAAGAGTTCATTTCAAGCAAATGAGGAATCTTATCGGATTGAAGTGTTTCTCAAAAGAAGAAATGAAGCTTAGAAGGGAGAATGTTGGTTAAGCTTCAAATGATTAGGCCTAAGTTAAAGCTTTATTAAGATGTATAAAGTTTAAAGATAAGGCCTAATAAGTAGAAGATAAGATTAAAGATTCTAGATAGATTTAGAGGTAAATAATTCTGTTTAGATATAATAAGAGATATATCCTTTTCAAGTGTGGAAAAGAGTCTATATATATATGGAGTATTATGAGCTTGTATTATACGACATCACGAACAAGAGAAGGAGTTTGTGTATTGATTGGTTTGAGCTTATATTTTACGATCAATACAAAGAGAAACTTTACGTATTTGTTTTGTTATTGCAACTTTAAAATATACTTAAAGACGAAATTGCTTGATATTCTCTGGTTGTTGGGTTTTAGCAATTAGCACAAGAAGAAAAGCATTGGCTCCGGGTGGTAAAATCCCAGATTTTAGAAAGTCTAGAACCAACTTAATCACAAACTCACCAACCACATTCCTTCAAGCATGATAGAAGATATGTTGAAAACCATCAACTCCAGGCGCCTTGTAACCACTCATACTCCTAATTTCCTTTTCAATCTCCACACCCATGAAATGACAAGAAAGAGCTTGTAGTTCAGAATGAGAAAGAGAAGGGAAACTAATTCAAGGAGGGAATCCAAATAATTACAAACAACATCTAACGCAGAGAGATTCTTGTAATATTTACTCGCCAACCCCTCTAACTCACTTGACCCAATTCCCAACTGTTGGAAGGAAAATTATTTTATAAGTGATGGAGAAAGTATTTAAGAGAAAGTGTTTGGAGAATTTTGAAGAGAGTAGATGATTTTAGAAGAAGAAACTTTTTATTATTTAAGAGGATTTCTTATTTCTTGGATAATTTCAAATGGTAAGGGAGATGAGGTATTTATAGCCTCCAAAGTACAAAATATATAGAATGTTTTAATCCTAAATCTAGAGATTTCTACTAATATTTTATTATAATAATCTAGATAAATGTGTAGATATTTCTCTCAAATTCTCTAGAACATTCAAAAGAGGTTGAGCTTTAGATACTTCTAGATAATAGATCAAGAAATGGGTTTAGCCCAATATAAGTTAATTGGATTTTACCCAACATTAACTTGATCCAAAATCAAGTTTATATTCTCAACACCCCCTCTTAAACTTGATTTTGCTACTCCAAGCATACTCCGCATCTTGATAAAGTCTTCCTGCTTAAGAGGTTTGGTGAAGATGTTTGCCACTTGATCATTTGTCTTCACATACTCCAATTGCACATCCTTCTTGGAAACACACTCTCGAATGTAGTGATAACGAGTGTCAACATGCTTACTCCGACTTGTTATCCACCAAAGCTATAACCGACTTGTTATCCACAAAAACCTTCGTTGGCTCCTCTTGTTGAAAGTTTAGCTCCTTTAGTAGGTTCCACAACCATATAGCATGGCAAACACATGAAGTAGCTGCTACATACTCCGCTTCACAAGTAGAAAGGGTGACAGTCGGTTGCTTCTTTGACATCCATGTAAAAGCCTTATCTCCAATGTAGAACACAAAACCACTTGTGCTTTTTCGATCGTCTATGTCTCCACTCCAATCGCTATCACTATATCCAACAAGCTTGTAATCATTAGAAACGGAGTAATAAAGACCAAAATCTGTGGTACCCTTGATATAGCGAAGAATCCTTTTGCTGCTTTAAAATGAGTAGTAGTTGGATGCTCCATGTATCGACTCACAACTCCGACTGCATATAAGATGTCAGGTCTTGTGCACGTCAAGTAGCGTAAACTCCCAACTAAGCTCTTAAATATTGTTGGATCGATACTTTCTCCTTCTTCGTGCTTTGATAACTTGGTTCCACATTCCATTGACGTACAAACTGGATTTGAGTCATCCATCTTAAATTTCTTAAGAACCTCTTTTGCATAGGCTTCTTGAGTGATGAATATTCCATCATCGTCTTGCTTTACTTCAATTCCAAGATAGTAAGACATTAGTCCAATGTTTGTCATCTCAAACTCCTTTATCATCTCCATCTTAAATTTCTCGAACATACTTGGATTGTTTCCTATGAATATCAAGTCATATACATATACACATGCCTTTTGCCACCAATCTTGCTTTGTATCTTTCAATCTCTCCTTTAGCATTCTTCTTTGCTTTGTACACCCACTTCACACCGATTGCTTTGTGCCCATTTGGAAGTGAAGCTAACTCCCATGTGTCATTCTTCTGTATCGACTTGATTTCCTCCTCCATTGCATTCCTCCATGTCTTTTTTTCTTGAGCTTCTTTGAAATTCATAGGCTCGCAATCCGCAAATAGACAAAATAAGGTAAGATTGTCTTGATTTTTGGTTACCTCGTAAAGTTCTTGTAGACTTCTGAAACGTGGAATCCCTTGGCTTGGACTTTCATCTCCATGAGAGCTTGTAGTTGTTGAAGTTTGTGGTGTAACGTGATCTTCTCTTGGTTGCTCCAAAGTCTCTTCTTCAAAAGAAGGACAAAAGTTGTACTCTTCATCATTTGAACTCCATTCCCATTCTCCTTCTTCATCAAAAGTGACATTTCGACTTATGATTGTCTTCTTTGTATCCGAATTGTAGAGATTGTAACCTTTGGAGTTGACATCATATCCAATGAATATGTACTTCTCACTTTTGTCGTCTAGTTTGCTTCGCCTTTCATCTGGTACATGAGCGTGAGCAAGGCTTCCAAAGACTCTTAGATATGACACGCCGGGCTTTCTTCCACTCCAAGTTTCTTGTGGTGTCTTTTCTGAAATGCTTCTTGTCGGAGATCGGTTTGATATGTAGACTGCACATGCTACTGCTTCTGCCCAAAACTCCTTTGATAGTTTCTTACTTTTGAGCATGCTTCTTGCCATATCAAGAATTGTTCTATTTTTTTCTTTCCGCTAGTCCATTTTGTTGAGGGGATATTGGAACCGTCAATTGTCTTCTAATGCCATTGTCTTCACAATACTTCAAAAACTCCTTAGAAGTGAACTCTCCTCCACAATCGGATCTCATGGCTTTGATGACAAGACCACTTTCCTTCTCGACTTGGGCTTTAAACTTTTTAAAGTTTTTGAACACTTCCGATTTTTCCTTCAAAAAGTAAACCCATGTTTTTCTTGAAAAATCATCAATAAAGAGAAGGAAGTAGTTACTTTTACCAAGTGATTTTGGCTTGAATAGACCACACACATCTGTGTGGATAAGTTCCAACGGCTTCCTAACACCCTTCACACACTTGATTTGGATGGTTGATACAAGGCAATCCTCTCACCATTTCCTTCTTTAAAAGTAGCTTTAAACTTCCAAAATTTAAATGCCTGAATCGAAGATACCAAAGCCAAAAATCTTCTTTGTAACACATCTTGAGACATTGTGCGATGTCACTTTGAATGTTAAGAATAAACATTGTATTCTTTGTCATCGACACCTTGGTAATGAGATTGTTGGCATTGTCTCTTAAAGAGAGGTTATTGTCCTTGAGTCGAATGTCATAACCTTTCTCTACGAGTTGCCCTAGACTTAAGATGTTGGTCTTCATACTTGGGATGTAATAGACATTATATATAAATTGATGATCTCCATTCTTTAATCGAATAAGAATATTTCCTTTACCTTTTACCTCCATTTTTGATTCATCTCCCAAAGCTACGTTTCCTTTCACCGACTCATCAAGCTCCGCGAACATGCTTCTTTTTCCACACATATGATTACTTGCTCCACTATCAAGGTACCACTTGTGAACCTCATCTCGTCCATCTTTCTTATAAGCCATCAATAGCATATCTCCTTTATGACTTATTTCTTCAACGTAGTTGGACCTCTCTTCAACTTTTTTGTTGATTGGAGCCTTACATTCAGAAGCATAATGTCCAAACTTTTTGCAATTGTAACATTTAATACTTGATTTATAGTACCTTGATTTCATAGATCCTCGTCCACGACCTTTTGATGAGCTTCCTCCTCTTTAGTTAGAGTTTTCTTCATATGGTCTCCAATTTCTTCCATATCCACCACGACCTCTTCCTTGAAATTGACCGCCACTTTGTCTTAGATGATTTCGGCCAGTTTCCTGATTGGTTTACAACTTAAGAACTTGCTCCACGATATCTTCTTTCTTCTTCTTCTTCTTTTCTTCATATGCTTGTAATGATCCAAGAAGTTCCTCTATCGTCATAGCCTCCAAATATTTTGTCTCTTCTATAACGGTAACTATATGTTCGAACTTTGGAACCAACGATCTAAGAACTTTCTCCATGATTCTCACATCCTCTAGCTTCTCACCATTTCTTTTTAGATTATTAGTAACCATCAAGACTCTTGAAAAATACTCTGACACAAGTTCCATTCCTTCATTCGTAATGCTTCAAATTCTCCTCTTAGAGTTTGAAGACGTACCTTCTTTACTTGATCGGCACCTTTGTATGAAGTACGAAGCTTTTCCCATGCTTGCTTTGCTGTCTTTGCTTCAGAAACTTTCTCGAACTTATCTTCATCTAATCCTTGATAGATTAGACAGAGAGCCTTCTTGTCTCTCTTCCTTGAATCTCTTAAACTATCCTTTTGATTTTGAGATAGTCTACCTTTATTCTGCGGTTCGATGTACCCTTTCTCAACGACTTCCCATGCATCATGTGCTCCTAAGATAGCCGTCATCCTTAAACTCCAAGTATCATAGTTGTTCTTTGTGAGCATCGGAACTTGGAAGGGAACACCATTACTTGTCATCTTCTTAAAAATCTTCTAACTCTGATACCACCATGTTGGAAGGAAAATTATTTTAGAAGTGATGGAGAAAGTATTTAAGAGAAAGTGTTTGGAGAATTTTGAAGAGGATATATGATTTTAGAAGAAGAAGCTTTTTATTATTTAAGAGGATTTCTTATTTCTTGGATAATTTAAAATGGAAAGGGAGAGGAGGTATTTATAGCCTCCAAAGTACAAAATATATAGAATATTTTAATCCTAAATCTAGAGAGTTCTACTAATATTTTGTTATAATAATCTAGATAAATGTGTAGATATTTCTCTCAAATTCTCTAGAACATTCAAAAAAGGTTGAACTTTAAATACTTCTATATAATGGATCAAGAAATGGGTTTACCCCAATATAAATTAATTGGATTTTACCCAACATCAACTTGAACCAAAATCAAGTTTATATTCTCAACACCAACTTCATTCTTCAAAAAATCAACACGATTTATTTTACGTCGTACTATTGTTGTTATGTAGAAGTTCTTTGTATTATGATTTGCCAATTCCACCTACCTCTCTCTTGATTTTTTAAACCACAAATCCTCCTCTTGTTCCAAAATAGTATATAACTCCTTCTGATAACACTCATATTCTTGCAACAACGAGTCTGATGGAGTTAATAAAAGCAGCTCCTCCACCTTTTGAATCTTCTCCATTACTTGTTCCTTGCTAATCTGAATTAAACCGAAAACATCTCTATTCTACTTATGAAAAGACACTTTCAGTCTAGATAAAGATTTTGGTGTATTCAAGTCTCTATCCGAAAAAGACTGAACCAAAGCTCTCATGTTTAAGCCACACTGCTTCAAATTGAATGTGCCCCCTTCTTAGACTTCATGAAACAGTCGAACAAAGCTTAACAAATAAAGGAGTATGGTATGATGCTAAAAAAGGTCAGTGGATAACGCAAGTATCCTGCCATTTAATTCTTGATTGAGCACAACAAAAAACTCTATCCGATATTTTAGCAACAAAATGTTTTGATTCCTCGCCACGTCTCAAAGTGAAAGCCTTACCTCTAAAACCCGTGACAATAAAGGCCTAGAGAATTGATCCAATCACCAAAAGAAATAGAATCTTATGATAAACCTCCACTACCTCATGTCCTTTCACCAAGACGAACAATTATGTTAAAGTCCCCACCAATAACTATAGGATCCGAGATACTCTGAATTCTTTGACTCAAATCACTCCAAAGCATACTTCTTCTCCCAACCGGCGAGACAACATATACTGTGAAGAGATGAAAAGTATCTAGAGCTTTAACAATCTTTGCATGAATAAACTGATCTGTAGAAGCCTCAATAGTAATTGCACCATAATATGACTTCCATAGAAGCCCTAATCCACCACTTTGACCATTTGAATCTACTCTAAAAGAGTTATCAAACCCAAGCCCTTGAAAGATTTTTTGAGCCCGAGCTCCATTTGCATGAGGTTCAAAAATTGCTAGCACATCAACAACATTCTTCTTTAAAATATATCTGATGGATCACCTAAAAGTGGGTTTGTTAGCCCACCAACAATTCCACATGATGCAATTCATAAGAAAAACATAAGGCTTTAAACTTAGAACTACCAAGGAAACTTGTTAGGCGATTTGAACATCACCTACAGTCTCTTCCATCACTTCCTGCAACTCCATAGACTCTAGGATATCATGTACCTAAGGTACAGTCAAAGAGGAGTTTTCATTATTCTCTACTGCCACTCCTGAATTTTGAAATAACTTCCAGACCGAACAAAAATACAATCCTGAACTCTTAAATGCTTACCAGAACTGGATAACTCTAGTGGATTTTGTAGCTCAATGACACCTCAAACTAGACCAAAAATAAGGCCCCGAGATGGTCTAGCATGATTATGTTTCATCCTTGGCTTAGAACTATCCCCATACCGAGGTAGAGATTGTTTCTTCCCTTGTGAATCCTGTTTAGAATTTGCATTCTCTTTACCTGAAGAACTCTGTTTAAAGTTTACATCCACCTTGCCTAAAGAGTTTCCAAAACCACTTGCAGAATCAGAAGAAAACTTCACCACCTTCTCAAGTAAAATGTTCTCCTTAGTCTTTTCACAAGAGAAAAATCCTTTCTTCGAATCAGAATCCAAAGAAACCTCCTTCAATTTAGCAAAGCGCTTGTTGCTTCCCAAATTCTAATTAACAATCTCCTTTAGAGGAGTAAAAGACTCACGAGCAGAAATATTAACTTTGAAACCAGCCTGATTCTTCAACTTATTAATTCTCCTACCACCTCTCTTAACCATCTTGAACTCTTCCGACTGAATATGCGTAGGCTCTGCCACAACAATCTCCCCAGAGCCCGAACCAGATCCCAACACCATTTCGTGACTCGAATTGACATCCACAACCTGTTGACGAGAGCAAAGATGACAAAGATGACCATACAAACCACAATGAGTTCAAATCTGCATCAAGCCCTCATAAGTCACAAAGTAGCAATCACTATTAATCACAATAGTCCCCTTCATTGGTTTTGCTAAGTTTACCTCAACACATACTCTAGAAAACCTTACTCGCTCAAACTTCAAAGTTGTCTCATCAACACGAATCGGATTTCCAAAGTTGTCTCATCAACATTTTAATGCACGAGTTCGATATCTTGTCTATATAAAAACAGAGTGCAATGTAAAATTATGAGAAGAAGAAACCTATGTATTAGCGTTTGTGTGTTTGATGTCATGACAGTGTTGACATCAAGTGAACTACTCACGTATGCTTGATATCTCTAAGGTTTAAGGGGCATGTTGGACTTAGGCCGATTGTTCATCTTCTTCTTCATCTAACCGATATTTTGACATAAAATTCATGATAAACTTCACAAAAAATAAAAATTCCCTACACATCAGAACAAATGTAATGATATATGTATGTAGCTGATCAAATTGTCACCTGTTGATCATACATAATGACAACAATACAATTTCAATGAAGAAAAATTTAGTGATAATATAACTTTAATCATACAGGAAAGATCACAAGTTGAATAAGTCCATTATAAGCTAAAAATATTAATACTTATGAGAGATCAATGTAGGTTTCGACGGAACAATTTGATCTGTATTGAAAGATTTTGGATTTTTTTGTGAAAGAATAAACCGGTAATGGATCCGCCCCGTATAATACTTCTTGACCGGAAAAGCTCAATTCCCCAAATTTCTTCACAACACCGTTAGAGAAATTTCCATACAATTCGTTAAACGAGACATCGAGTTTAAGAAATGACTTCACTTGAGAAGTGACCTCTGTTATCATGGAGGTCGAGGAAACGAAGCGGGTCTAAAGAGAAGAGAAGAACAATGAACTAGGGATTTAGGGATTTGAGTTTTTTGTTTCGGCATTTTGATCAGTTTTTCTTCAATTCTTCATAGTTGCATAGATAAATGAAAAGCAGCATGTTATTAAATGACATGCGATTAATGGGGTTAAAAATTTATATTAGTTGAATTAACGACGAGTTTAAATTGAGTGGTCGATACATTTTTTTTTTTTGAAAGTCAATACAAAGCTTGGTAACTAATTTAGAGCCTCATGAATTCAATATTTAATTTGTTATTTTTTATAAGTTGGAGATTCAATTAACTTTTTATTCTGAAAAGAAATATTTTGTCATTAAGAAAATTTGATGGACCATCTAAATAAAATATCTTGTGAAATTACATGTAGAAAGTATCTTCACAAAAATGAAAATGTTCAAAGCCGACAAACACTTTTCTTAGCAAAACTGGCGTCTATGGATTGGTAATTTGGTATTTTGGTGTTGCACCAAATAAAGAAATCAAAATACATTGTGCTTTTGTTTTGAAATATTGCCAACTGTCACAATATTTAACGAAGATACAAAATATAAGGGTTGCGTCGAACACTCATTAAGATATTATTTGTGACAAAAAGAAAAACAGATTATATAACTTGACGAAAAATAGAAATACTCTCAGAGACTGAACCAAAATAAATGTTTTTTTTTAAAACAAAGCTCCAAGAAAGAAGAAAAATAGAACACTAAGGTCAAAAACCAATTAACTACTACCTCAAACCCGAAGAAACAAAGTCACCACCAATGACATAATCTTCTAAATGAGAATACCTCAATAGGTTTCTACACCAACAAGATTAAGATCCACATATTTTCTTGAAAAAGGCAAAACTGAAATAATAGCTGACCGTTGTGATGCCAAGATAGAGCCTAAAAGTAGAGTAGACTCAGAATAGGTCATTAGAGTACATACAACGAGCAAAACAGAATCTCTTCACGGAAGTAACCGGAGCCTATAAAGCACAACACCCTAACAGACCAGAGAGAAAACTAATTAAGATAACTAGGGCATAAAACAGATCTATTTCTTCCTCTTAACTCTCTTTCCTCTTACACTATCTCTTTCTTCTCTAAACGAATGAAATTATGAGTTTTTGGGTTTGGTGTTCTGCGACGGTTCACCAATTCATATTCAAAAATTTGCTGAATATCATCTTTTTCTCATTTCAACTATTTTATATTTCTCCACGATCACTCAACCTGAATTTCTTCTATTGCGATTTGCTTCACCGTCGTCGTGGGGGCCCTTTGGTTGTTTTTACAAGTACACTTCTAAGGTATTGGATTTCTTGTTCTTAAGGTTTCCATTTTTGCGTTGTGTCACCACTCTCGTCCCTTCTCTTCGGGGTCTAAGTCTTAGGTTTTATCTAGTGATATGTTTGCATTTCAACTAGTTTTAGGTTATTTACCATTTTTGGATTAATTCACATAGTGTTTTCAATATTTTGGAATCCTTTAAGCTCTATTTTGGAGTTCTTATTCATCTTGATCAAGACTTCCCCTCAATCTTAGCCATAAAGGACATGTTGGGTAAGCTTTGAAGACCCAAGAACTACACCTCATTAAAAACTTTGGAAAAAACACCACATATGAAAAAATTATACCAAGGGAAAAATACTTCCTCGAAAAAGGGACCTTTGATTAAGGCTGAGTGAGATCTACGAATCTAAGTTTGTCATAAATATGATCCAAAACTTTGAGACTCGCGACCTTGTATTTCATGGAAGTATTATTGCTTCTTCAATTTTTTCTCGACCTTATGGCAATCCACCTCAATGTGCTTGGTTCGCTCATGAAAGACCGAGTTTGGTGCAATGTGGATCGCAGCTTGGTTGTCACAATGCATGGTGATGGGTTCCTTGGATTCGAAGCCTAGGTCTTTGAGAAGAGCCTTGAGCCATGTGAGCTCATTTGTAAGTTTCCTTATTGCCTTATACTCCACTTCGGCGCTTGAACCAAACACAATCTTTTGGTTATTTGTCTTCCTAGTAACTAAGTTTCCTTTAACAAAGTTACAATATCTGGTTGTGGACTTCCTATCCATTTTATCTCCGACTCAATGATGTGTCTGCATTTTACCACATTTTAGGGCCATTATTTAGCATGTTTTGCATTCATACTTGCATTATTATCATAGTTTTAGGATCTTTTAGGCATAATTTGCATACTTAGTGTTGGGCATTGCACAAATTGCATAAAAGGTATTTTTAGGCACTTTTTGGAGCATTTCATGAAGAATTTCGGACTACAAGAAGACCAATGTAATCGGCTGGCCTAAAGTTGAAGTTCAGGATGTGATTTGGCATATACCCATGACACTCGAGCATGACACTCGACAACACTTGGTCGAGTGGATTTTCGGACCAGAACGTTGACTTTTGACATAGTTGACTTTTCTTTTGGGCTTTTTGTAAAAATGGCCCAATGGTACCCCTTTATGTGAAAAGGCAAAAGCCCAACTATTTTAGGCCTTTTTTTCATTTTTCTTTCTAAGGAATTTTCCATTTCTTCTTTCTAAGGAACTTTCCATTTTTCTTTTCAAGGAATTTTCCATTTCTCTTCTAGGGAATTTTCCTTTCTTTTCTTTAAACAATTTTCCTTTTTTACTTTCTGAGTAATTTTCCTTTTACTTTAAGACTTAAAGATCTTTGTTGATATATAAATTGTAGTAGAATTTCCACTTTTAATATACAATCTTTTCTAGCAATTTTCGATCTCCATCTTTACAAAGCAATTTACGATTTTTAGTCTTAAGTTTATGCAATTGATTTTCGATTTTAAGTATATGTTTTACTTCATGAATTCTGAGTAAGTTAGTCTAGGGTTCTTGAGAAAATGGTGAGATTGGGGGAAAACTTAGGGATTTCCAGATTTGTTTATGTTTGATTAAGGTCTTAGATCTCTTTAATTTAAGTGTTCTTAATGCTTGTTTCTTTCTAATCAACTGAAATTCGATCTCTTGGTGAATCCCCCCCCAGAAGCGTTTGGGGAATCACTTGAACATGCTTAAGTTAAGATAACATCTTCCTAGCTCAAGAGATTGATTGTCTAGGGTGTTATTAGGCTTTGTAAGGTCCATACTTAAAGCCTCTTGAATTTCCAATCGTTGGGCGAGAGTCAAGTCAGGTTATCTTTTTGGAGAGGTCCCATTGCGCGAGAGCGAATGTGATTACTTTGTGATTCCTTGCTTAGAGGTCATCTAAATAGGTTGATAAACAAGTCTGGAACCCCTAGGAATACCCTAATCATTGATCCTTAACCTCGAGAACCCCTTTTTCCTCTATTGAATTTTCGTGATTTTAATACTCTGCTTATAGGTTGAGATTTGGTGTTGCACTTCATTTCATTTTGCTATTGCTTTATTTTCAATACTCTGTTTTTACATTCTATTTTCATGTCTCGTTTTTATCATTCTGTTTTAGGATTTCGCTTTCACCTAGTTTAGACAACTGCTCACTAAATCGAATCTGGCTTAGATTAGGATAAGTAGATCACATATTGATTGCTAGTTACTCTCCCAGTGGATTGACACCATACTGTACTACGATTGATTAGACAGACAGTTTGGTATTTGAGAAAACACCGTAAAAACCTGTTTATCAAATTGGCGCCGTTGCCAACTGGGTTATAGTTAGCTACAATTAGGAAAATCACTTTCCTGAGACTAAGTTTTACTACATTATTCTAATCTCGTTTCTGGTTTTTGTCTGCTTTCAGGAACACTCGATCAACAAGCTCGACCAACTAAGCTCGAGCTCCTTGATTGTTCTTTTGTTTCCGGAGAGCTCGATCAGACCCCAGAAACACTCGATCAGCACACTCGAGCAACACCTGCTCGAGTGTCATTTCAGACAACAAAAACCACTTGCATGAATACCAGGTCCCGTGGTAGTGAAGATCTCATCCCATACTTTGACAGAATAGACCGTTTGCCTCGTGAATACTTGCGAGAACAACGGAACAGATTGAACGAAGAATACACGGATCAGGTGAACATGGAAGAACAAGTACAAGCTACTGAACTAGGAACTCGTCCTAGGAGAGTTAGACACATTGGTGCCGGTGATGCTCCCAGTATTCACACTCAACGCCATGGAATTGCCCCACCAGCCATCTCCAACAACAACTTTGAGATTAAGAGTGGTATGATCTCCATGGTCCAGAACAGTAAATTTCATGGTTTACATTCTGAGGATCCACTAGATCATCTTGATGAGTTTGAAAGACTAACCAGTTTGACAAAGATAAATGGGGTTAGTGAGGATGCTCTGAAATTGTGATTGTTTCCTTTTTCTCTTGGAGACAAAGCACATCTATGGGAAAAACACTTGCCACAAGGGTCTATTACATCTTGGGATGCCTGCAAACAAGCGTTTGTAGGCAAATTCTTTTCCAACTCCAGAACTGCGAAACTTCGCAATTCTATCTCTGGTTTCAAGCAAAACCATTCTGAGACATTCTCTGAGGCTTGGGAACGATTCAAGATGTACCAATCACAATGTCCTCATCATGGGTTTACTACTGAGTCACTTCTCAGCACTCTCTACAGAGGCGTTATTCCAAGATCCGAATGTTGCTAGACACAGCAAGCGATGGGAACTTTCTGAACAAGGATGTAGATGATGGATGGGAATTGGTTGAGAATTTAGCATAAGCAGACGGCCAATACAGTGAAGACTATGATCGAACTCCTAGAGGTACAGCTGATCCTGACATGGTTAGTAGGAAGGAACTCAAAGCCATATAAGAAAAGCTGGATAAGTTGCTCTTAGTTCATCAAAAGCAGGTACATCACGTGAGTAAGTCCGAACAGGTTGTAGAGGATGAAGATGAGGTAGAGGAGGTCAGTTTTGCGCAGAATCAGGGTAACATATAAGGGCCTTACAACAACTACAAACCCAACCCAAACCTCTCATACAGGAACACCAATGTGGCTAATCCCCAAGATCAGGGGTATCCACCAAAATCGCACCACCATCCCCAATCCAAACTCTTTGTCCCAAAACATCAATACCATCAAACTCATCACTACTCACCTACTGTACCACGTGATTATGAATACAACAACACTACCCAACCCCAACAAACCCCTGAAGTAATGGACATCTTGCAGCAAATCCTCAAAGGTCAGACAGCTACCGCCTCTGAAATAACCAGGAAATTTGCTGAGGTACACACTAAGATAGATGCTTCCTATAATGACCTCCATTGCAAGTTTGAGACTCTTAATGCCCGCCTCAAGAATTTAGAGAACAAGCAAGCTTCCTCCTCTGCAGTTAAGACTATTGGGCAACTACCAGGAAAAGTCATTCAAAACTCCAAGGAATACACTGCCCAATCCATTACATTGAGAAGCGGAAAAAAGATCTCTCCACAAATACGACATGATAAATTCACTGAGGACAGTAACATTCAAGTTGGGGAGGACAGCCTTAGTCAGAAAAGGCTGAAAATATCGAGAAAAAGCCTCAGAAAAGAACACTCGAGCAGGACGCTCGAGCTGGAACTGATCGAGCATTATGTTCAGAACCACACAATGAGACACTCGAGCAGGACACTCGAGCAAGGCTAGGTCGAGTGTCCCCTTACCAACCTCCAAAACATGATATTTTGCACAGTATCCACAAGTATTTTACCCTTCCTCCTTTTAAACCTCAACTACCCTTCCCACAAAGGTTTAAAAAGGACGTAATGATGAAGTACAAGGCTCTTTTTGACAAGCAAATAAAGGATGCTGAGGTAAAGATACCTATACTTGATGCTTTCATGCTAATGCCTCCTTATCAAAAATTTTTGAAAGATGCTGTGAAGGAAAGAACAAATGAGCTAGAGGGTTATGGCAGTAGAGACTCATGAGTGCAATGCCATCTTAGAGAGGATAATAGTGCAAGACAAGCTAGATGATCCTGGGACATTCACTTTACCATGCTCATTGGGTCATTTAACTTTCAGCAAATGTTTATGTGATCTTGGAGCTTCAATTAGCCTAATTCCACTATCTGTTGCTAAGAGGTTGGGGTTCAACAACTACAAGTCTTGTAAGCTCTCTTTGATTCTAGCTGACAGTTCTGTCCGTTTGCCATATGGTTTACTGGAAGATATACCTATAATGGTTGGTAGTGTTGAGGTTCCTACAGACTTTGTGGTGATTGATATGGATGAGGAACCACAAGATCCACTACTCCTTGGTAGACCATTTTTAGTTTCTGTTGGAGCTGTAATTGATGTAAGGAATGGAACAATTGAGCTAAATTTTGGTAAGGATCTTATTGCATGAATGGTCATCTAAATAGGTTGATAAACAAGTTTGGAACCCTTAGGAATACCCTAATCATTGATCCTTAACCTCGAGAACCCCTTTTTCCTCTATTGAATTTTCGTGATTTTAATACTCTGCTTTTAGGTTGAGATTTGGTGTTGCACTTCATTTC